>MRZZ01001542.1:0-10851 GCA_002025285.1 Acanthamoeba comandoni | reverse complement strand
GAAGCGGTGCATTTTAATGTGCAGTTTGGCCGTATCTAACGACTAACTCCATCCAATTAAACAACAATCCTCTCCACTTCAAATGAATATCATCATCATCATGTCATCAATATCATCTTCATGAATTCATGAATTGTGTAAGCTCGTCCAAAAGCTTGGATGCTTTTGTGGTTGTGGGGTGTGCGCTCCGAACAAGCATGTCATCAAGCCAGGCTCTGAATCTTTCAGGGGTGGCCTTCGTGGATGGAACGGAAGGGGGGGAGGCCCGCTCTGTCAGCAGTGCAGCAGTGTGGGCCAAGATACTCTCCAGCGCCGCTCTGTGGGACGCATCTTCCAACCAATCGCGCGTGGCGGTGTGCTTGTTTGGAGTGTCGCCCACGTCCGCTTGGAAGGTCTCTAGGAGGCCTGTCACCATTTGTTCCCACGTCACTTGGAGGAAATCACGCTTGGCGACCAGGCAATCGTGAATGAGCTCCACTGAGAACAGTGTATTCCTCAATGATTCTTTGTGCGCTGTTTGTCTCTCATGTCTGGGTATCTAAGAATTTAATCCACTATGCATTAACACACACTCTCATGAGAAAGGGAGGGACAGAGAGATAGGGAAATGGAATGAATGAGAGAGAGAGGAAAATACATGTACAGAATGGTGTTGATCGCTGTCGAGGTAGGCTTCTACCATGTTGTGTAATGCCTGCTCGTTAGTAACCTTGTTAAGGTCATAGTTTCGTGAGTCCATGTAGAAACTGAGTAGTAACAACACAATGAATGCATATTAGCCGGCCAGCAAGAATGCTGCCAGAAGAAAAGGGAATTTAATATATAGAGAGAGAACACACTTACCATTCCAATGTTCCGTTGACTTTGTTTGCACAGAGGGTGACCCAGTGACTGACCGAGCCGATTATGAACGCATACAGGCAATCCTTCGAATTGACAAAGGTGTTGAAAACATGTTGAAGTGCTACTGTGTCCTGGCAAGTGAAGAGACCATTCTTCAGAGACGCAATGCAGAGGTCAGGCAAAAACAGGAATCTGTCTTTCCCTGCATCACAACCCAGACATTGATCATCCAGAATATCTTAGATGTTGACGTGCAGCAGAGAGTCAACAGAGCAATAATGATTAAGTGTGAGAGCTGAATAGTTGGCCACGAAAGCGTACCTCCCAAAGATACCATGCCAGGATGATGCTCCAGGAGATGGTATGTGTGCAGTCTCTCCAGGATGCCCTGCTCAATGCTCTGAACCTTCCAAGGGTAATATCTATTTTGCTGTTCTAAAGCCTTGGCAGAAAGCAGTCGGATGACTTCTTCATAGTGGGCTCTGAACACATCCGTCTCTCGCAAACTGCAAGCAAAGACATTATGAGAATTGAGGGGAGGGGAGGGGATGGAGAATGCTGATTACCATTTTACACATTTTAAAGGGTTGTTGTAGCTTGTGCATGCGTACATGATCTGGCAGGCATTGTACAGGGCATAGTGGCCACAGCTGTCGGAATTGTGCTGTCTGAGCACCTGGAGCTGGTACAAATGGGGTCGCCCCAGTGTGGCCCTCGAAAGCAATGCATCTGAAGCAATCTGTTCATCATCATCATTGCATAAAAAGGAGGAGAGCAAGAGTTGATGTGGCAAAGAAGAAGGCTGCATAATCTTGTTGAAATTAATTGAGCTTTTAATCTTTTTCAGTGTTTAAATCAGCAGCAATGTTTTTCTGATTAACATTCAAAAAGGCAACCACGTTAAAAAAAATAAATAAAAGCTGCCAAGGAATGAACAATGGAATGGATGTTAGCTATCTTGTTGTTTGAGCATCCTAGAAGAAGAAGAAGAAGTGGTCTAAACACCACGCTTTTTTGAAGAGCAATGGTGATTCTGTTCTTCACACAATTGTAGTTGTGGTGGTGGTGGTTCCCTTCTTCATCTGTCTGTCTGTCAATTCATTCAAAGTATTTGTCTCCAACGCTGCAGAAAGATGTTCACAGTTTCATCATCAAAGTTGGTGAAGCGAATGTCTGTTAGACAAGAAGAAGAAGACGATGAAGAAGACGATCGATCACTACAGAATGCTTGGGCTGTTCGCAGCATTATGTCAGCACACTTATTCTTTGGAAATCCTAAAGGGAAGCGAGAGAGATGTATGGGTTAGCCTTATAAGCCTTGCCATTGTGATGGAGGGGCTGTGAGTAAGAGAGAGAGAGAGAGTTCTTTAGAATAGCGAGCAAACAGTCATCACTAAAGAAGAGAGCAATAGTGTTGTTGGTCCTGAACACACAGATGAGTGGGGGTAGGGTATACCATAGATTCCACTTGAAATGGCAGGCAAAGCAATACTGGCAACATCCAATTCTTCTGCCATGCGCAAACTATTCATAACACAGAAGCATGGTTAGTTGATCATGAAGTAGAAGAGCTGACCAGGGGAAGAAGAACGATCGTACCTGTTTCGTACAGCAGCCTCCAGTTGTTCTTCTTCCTGATGGTGGCCACCCTTCCAGACCGGCCCTGCGGCATGGATCACATATCTGATGGGTGGATACAAGAGACCAGAGCTTGTGAAGGCGACATCTCCATCTTGCAATGCACCATACTTGTTTACCCAAGCTGCATGGGCATATTGATCAATCCATACGAAACATATTCTCAAGAAGAATCAAGTACTTACCGTTGCTTTCTTGTTGAATCTCTGGTCCCCCTTTGCGGCTTATGGCCCCTGCCACACCTCCTATAAAACGAAGAAGATTTCATGATGATGAAAGAAAGACAGTCCTGATTAAATTTTTTTATTTTAACAGATTGCTTTCTTTTATTTACCTCCATGTCGAAGCAAGCGATTTGCAGCGTTCACAATGGCCTCACAGTCCTCTTCAGTTATGTCCCCATGCCTTTGTTAAAAAACAAGTTCATTAATTGGTGATGATTATATAATGATAAAGTCAATTACCGAATTGAGAGCTTGAATTTGTTGTTAAGTATAGTGCTGGCCACTGTGGTAACACGGCGCTTGCTGGTTGAGAGAGCAGGGCTGGCCACACAAGTGCTGATCAGGGTAATCCTGTGTTCTAACAACAATCAGAATCCAGTAACAGAATTATATTAGCACTACTGAGAGTCTTACACCGCAGAACGGCCACACCGGTTCTTTTGCATATGCAGTTGAACTCACTGTCGTCTCTTGCTCTCCTGATTCTGCAGAGAACATGAAAGTTTTTGTGTCATTGAGTCAGCAAGGCCCCGCCAAGTTGATTTCTTCTAAATTTTTATAGATTCGAAGAAAATACCAGGAAAGGCAACAAGTGTTTTTTTTTAACTGCCTTTTCAGAGAGATGCAGTTCATCTACAATAAGGCAAGATTTGATGAAGTGAGATAGAGGTGCAGGGGAGTGACCACTGTATGGTAAAGCACCCTTTTGTAGTGCACACTTTTCTTCATACAAATACTAGTAATATATCTGGAGATGATGTTAATGGAGTGAGTTTGAATGGCTTTCGAAAACAAAAAGTAGGATATCACAACATTAAAGTCTTTAATGAGATAGTTGGGGAATATCACCCTCATTGGAATAAACCAACACAGATTAAATAAATAAATAAATAAATATAAACATGTACATAACAGTCATTCTTCTTGTGGTGCATGAAGCTCCTTCTCTTCTTCTCGCTTGCAACCATATCAGCATGGCTTGATGTAGTCGCCGCTGAAGGCCAGAGGATGGTCCAGATATTGGGTGGATCCAGTGACATAGAGAACATACTTGTGTGTCCACAAGAAGAGGCCTGGGCTTACGTTGAGGCTCACACGCACTCGCAGTCTTGTGCCTGGCTGCTCCACATGTAGTTGAACCCAATTGATGGTTACTGTACCTGAAGACCTGGTGAATGACACACACAAATGAAGAAGTTCAGTTTAGGAGAAACCTGAGTTCATTTTTTTTAATCTTTCAAGGTGGGCAGTGCTTACCTTACAACAACTTTTCCCCTCTCGTCGAGTACTTCCACTGTAAAGGAGTCGTAGTAGTACTGTGGTACCACTAGGATTGACACATATTGATCCACAGAAGATGTCAGGTCAAAGCTTTCCCCAGAGAGATCGGTCTCTGAGATAACCATAAATGAAGTGTCAAGCTTGTAGCCAAGCTGCTTGGCACGCTGAGCGGTGTACATTTCGACAAGAGGGTAGGTCCTTGTTGTTGTGGCGTCATATTGAACATTGATTTGGTTCACAATCTTGTTGTTGGAGTCCATCCAGTCTCCACCAGGACCTCGAGCATAGCCGTGAGCGCCAACTGGACCCAATGGACCCAAAGGACCTGAACCAACAATGAGATTAGATCGAATCTGCACATACAGCGCATTGGGACCAGCAAAGCATACCCAGCGCCCCAAGAGGGCCCAATGGGCCAAGGATAGACCAGATGCCGTGAGCTGCAAGATGTCTTGCAAAGTCATTAGTTTCAGGCAACCCCGAGTAATAATAGTCCCCAAGAGGGCCGTTTTCACTGAGAGGACCTTCTTGACTCAAAGGACCTCCAAGACCTGATATTATATTGAAGAGTTAAGAGTCTGGCTGTCTTTTTTCCAAAAGGAAACCACAAAGGCGGCATTCTGACAAACTAACCTGTAATGGTCCTTGAGAATTGAGACCAATCGCCCATTGCACTGATCCAATAGTTCGGGTTCCAAGTGTTGTTTCCGATGGGCCCACTGCGCAGAAGAAGAATCTTCAATAAGCTAATGACCCTTAAGTGAAGACCACCGAAATGTTGTACTTACAGAACACCAAGAGGCCCACTGCAATATAACAGAGAACGATGAGTTTGTAAATCAAGGTGAAAGTTGCAATAATGAGTATGAGCAATAAAACATGGGCAGAAGTTGCTTACTATGCACCAATTGGTCCGTTAAGCCCAAGAACACTGGCAGGACTAAACATAGGCAAAGTAGGAGTCAGCTTAACAAAGGTGCCTGCAAATGCTGTTTTTTTTGTTCAGAGTATGTACCTTAAGTAGAATTGGCAGGGATAGGCAGGTCCACAGTTAACAGGCTGCTTAACAACAGAGCTCAGAGTTGTTTGTTGCTGCACAGTGTCTGCAGAGATGTAGGTTGAGCAAATCTTTGTGGAATAAGCAGCTTGTATTGTCACCAGGACAATCAGCAAGAAAGTAAGCCGCCTTGCAGTGTGTGTCATCCTTGTCTGCTGTGGTGTTGCGTGTGAGTGTGAGTGTGTGAAGTCGTTTGTGGAACGAGTTTGCGGGGTTGTGGTTCGCCTTTATGTGTGTTCATGAGGAGATGCATTTTGCTATAAATGAGGAACCAAAGAGATCACCAAAAAAAATTGAAAAGAGGACCGGTTGGCCTTTTGGGCAGGCCAAAGGCCGCACGGACCACAAGAAGTGGCTTGCCCATCTGTGGAGCTTTTCGCCAGTATTAAAGAATTCGCCGTAAGATTGGCGGAATTTGTAACCAACCGAATCAAAAATCTAACGGGAAAGCACTGGCTTTTATTCTTTTATTGGCGGAGGCTGTTTAAAATTATTAAGCACGCCAATGGCGCTTCACGGCCCTGTAACAATTTTATTAAAAAAGTCCCAATAATTAAAAAATAAATTATTAATAGATAGGGGGTGTAGCTCAGATGGTAGAGCCCTCGCTTAGCATGCGAGAGGTAATGGGATCGATACCCATCTCCTCCAATTTTTTCTATTTTATAAAAAATGCTAATGGTGTGCATCTTCTGAGGTTCTGTGCTGCTGTGTGGCCAATTGTTAGTTTCTCTTTGCTTCTTTGCTTCCTTCCATTGCACAACTATCTTTCTGAATAATAATCATTTTTATTTAAATTTAAAAAAATTAATGAACATTTTGTTTTGTGGTGTGTTCCAGTCCTCAAAAAGGAAACAGCGCATGGCCGTGTGGATGCTATCATGATGATGATGAATAACGTCCCCCCCCCTTACTTGGCCTTCTTATTTTGGTCCGCATTCTTGGCCTTGGCTTTGTCCTTTCTGGACTTTTGTTGTTGTTTGCTATTGCTGCTGCTGTTGTTGTTCTTCTCCTTGCGTTGTTTGGTGTAGAAGTAGATGAAGACAGCCAGTGAGCCCAGGACCAGGAAGATCATCCAGGGCCAGAAGACTTCAGGCGGGGCAGGGTTGGGGAACATGCCATAGCCAAACTTAATGCAAATCAGACCTTCAGTGGAAAACACCAAAGTGCAAAGCCACGTCATCGCTCCCAATTTACCACAGTTACTGTTTTTTGTTTGAAAGATACATATATATATACATGTGTGCGTTAATGTTAAAGTGATATTAAGACTCCGAATGTGTTCAAGAAAGCCCTTGGGGGGGGGGGGGAAGACTTACGGGTCTGATACGAATTGGTAGTACTCGCGGAGAGCCGGCAGACCCATGAAAAGCCAAATCACGAGACGGAATATGTTGAGTGGGTGGGGCGGGGGCACCCACAAAATATATTTCAAGTAAAAGGCATTCAATTCAATGACAGACACCTACATATGGATGGGGGGAAAAAAACATTTCAGATGTTAAGAGGTTAAGCCAAAAAGGAAGGAAGGAAGGGCAAGATAGTGGAAGGAGAAGAAGAACGTACGGCGATGCACAAGAGAAGAACCGAGATGAAGCGGCGCCAATTGGCGAGGAACTCCCAATGGTATTCATCAAATGAGGTGGGAACGAAGGCGCGCACAAGTTTGCCCTTTCTTGTTGCCCATAGGCCGGTCCAATTGAATTCCTGCAAGAGGCCATAAATAGTTTAAGTTTTTTTTTTGAGTTAACTAAATTGCAACAACAACAACAGAGATGGTGAGAAGAAAGAACAAGCAAACCTTCATTTTAAAGAGATAGCGACAAGCGATCAGGCCTACAATTATACCAATGTTATTGCATATCAGGATATCCAAGATCACCTGTATCGTAACATCAATTAAATAAGCACATGTGTAAGTGATAATAGTATTCAGCATCATCATCAACATTATCATCAATAGACTTCTAGTCTGTCAGCACAGTTCGCGGCATTAGGGTTTGGAATGAATGGCTTCACGTACATGGTCCCACCAGCACTCAGCAAAATTGGGGAGTTGGTGCTGAAGTGTCATTTCCCAAACTTCGAAAAGGCAGCTCAAGAATAGGCACAGATAGGCGTCACGCAACAACAGAGTCTTTGCGAACCAGCCGATGACATGGGCGAGCACAAACTCATCGTTCACCGTGTCCTGTGTTCATTTATGTTGTTATGAAACAGAAAGAGAAGAGAAGAGATCTCTTAAACAAGGTGATACAAAATCATGCCTGATGGTATGTAAACATCATGCGGCGTAATTTGGTATTATATATCTTTTTTTATCTTTTTTGAGGGAAACTAATGCAGAAAAGATAGAGCAGATTCCAGTGAAAGAGGAGGATTGATTAAAACTAACCATCAGATTTTTAAAGCTCGAATGAGGATTATCTGGAGTGTATAATTCGCATTGAGCAGCGTAGGACCGCTCAGGCAAGGGTACGCCAAGTCTCTCATCAAAATACTTCAAAAATTGCCGCACATCATCAACTGACTATTTGGGGGGGGGGGAGAGAATTGAATTCAGGAAGGCAAACAAATGACAGCACCACCAGGAAACGGAGAATGCACACATTGAGAGCAACATATGTTTGGGGGGGGGGAGTACTTGGAACAATAAATAAATTAAACTACAAAGGTACAAAATGCCGCAACCAGTGACGACCCTCCACACGGCGGGGTGAGGCCTCACAAAAGGCCCATCGTGAAGATAGAGCAGACAAAAGACCAAAAATACCAGGGCTGCAGCCACAAGGCCACTGTTTACATGGAAGGTCACACACACAAATAGAAGTCCATAAATCAGCATGCAATCAGAGAGGCCATCTCGCCTCTCTTCCAGACATGTGGGCAAGCCCAACCATATAACATCCCCCTCTCAAAATAATAAATTGCTTAGCACGTACACTTTGACATTGGCCACAGTGTCTCCGCCACTTCGCGTGAAGGCTCCAAAAATGAGAACCAGCAAGGCAATGGCCATGACCGTGATGGTGTGGGGTTTTTGGAAGAAACTGAGGGAAGGATCATCCTTCATGAGGTGTTCGGGCAGCTTGCGTGCGAAGTAGTCCGTTTCTTCGGTCTGCTTGCTAATCTCGGCAAACACATCGTAGTCCTTTTCATCGCCCGACTCAAATGATGATGATGATGATAACTTGTGAATACCAGAATGATCTTTCTTCTTGCTGCTAGTTGTTGTGGCTCCCGCGCTCGGAGCGACAGAAGGGCTGCTCTTGCTCCTCTTCATATCTATATATCCTTTGTCCTGTTTTGTAATTACAAAACAAAAAACAACAAAAAAATCTGCACACAGACCCTAACTTCTGCAGAACAGAATTCCACCCTCGGCTCTGTTGGCCAAAGTCGGGCCGGCTCTAGACCAGTCTAGACCAGTCTAGAACGTAAAAGACTGAATTTTTGAAAAAAACGTTGATGCTTTTTTATTGTGTGACATTCCTTTCTCCTCAAGACTTGTTGTTTTCTTTTTCTCCTCATTTTCTGTTCTTCTTCTGCTATTCACAAATATTCATACTAAGATAATTATTGTGTGTCCTGAATTGAGAACTTTGATGTCAAAAAAGTTGGTATCTCTTATTTATTAATATTTTTTAAAAAACAATATAAATTAATATAATTATGCATTACAGAAGGAGAGTAAGAGAAACAACTGGAAGGGAGTTGAGACAAAGAGATAGATTCACTGATCCAGCTTCTACATGGCCTCTCCAGTTGTTTCAATTGCTTTCCATTAGTAAATGTGCGAATTGCTGCTGATTGTGAGACCATTAACACAAGGGTATTTTAACCACTTATGAAAAGTATTGGTCTTACAAAGTTGAGAGCAGTATTTTGGCAGCATTTTGTATTTATTACTTAGTGGCATTCTTTCATGAAAAATGAATGCTTAAGTGCTGGTGGCTCATGTGTTTGTCCAAGAACTGTTTGGTCCATTCATATGTGAAAAAGAGGGCAGCATTGGAGGGGAAAGATCTGAACAGTGTGACTCCAATGCCTCTGTAAAATGCTCTCAGCCCGTAGGAGGCATAGATATGCCTACCGGCTGCCCAGAACGATTTCCTGGCCTCTGGTCCGTTTTCTGTTTGAATGAAGGACTTCACCATATCAACTGGATACACAGTTGCCCCTGCAGACATGATGTATTATGTTGAAGTGAGCCGTGATGATCAATCACACAATTCCTTATATTTAGAGATCTGAGGTTGAAGCGTACAGAAGGCAACGCCACCGAGACCGCCGGCAAGCATAAGACTGAATGGACTAATCTCTGTTACATCTTTACCACCTCCAGCCAGCAGATATCTGCTCAACTGCACGATATGGTAACCAGGTTAACTAAAACTTATATGATTCTCTTTACAATGCTCATTGATAGACAAAGTACCTCATAGGCTCCAAAGAATGCAAAGCTTCCAGGCATCTCACGCATCAGTGTTCCAGATAGTCCTCGAAACAGCCCTGTGAACTGGTTTTGTTCTGTTAGACAAAGATCTCATAATATATATTAGTGATGCATCATTTCTAGTATTTGAGCAGACGTACTCCATCAGATTTGATAGTTTGAATTGTGCAATCCATTGGATTCTTGTATCTGTTATCTGCTTGTAACCGGCACTGCAACAAGCCAGACTATCAGCAACTTTTGTGTTCGACCACATAACAGATATCGAAGTGACAAAAAAAAATAACTAGTTTGGTACCTTGATGAGCTCTGTGGGACACAAAGCAAATGACGAGAAGAAAGAAGCTGCTGATCCTGCAATAGCCAGTTCTAGTAAGGAGAGATTGGAATCCTCTTTGCCTCTGTACCGGTGAAAAGACATCATCCCCTGCTTTATCTGGTTGTAGCTATTTAATTTTGGTAGAGAGATGATGCATAAATATATATCAGCATTGGCAATCAGAAGATCCTGCTGGGCCAAAGAAATGGATTGAGTTGTGGTCACTTACGCCACAAACAGGATGCCATTTTCCAACATCATGCTGACCAGAGATGGAGTGGCCCCCTTGAACAATGAACTCACCTGCAGAAGCAGAATTAACTAAACGTTGTGCAAGAATAATAGAAGAGAGAAAGTGGGAAAAGACATGCACAAGACAGCATTGTGTGTGCAAAGTGCAAAGATACTCACTCAGTTATGTGAATAGGAGAGAGAGAGAGAAATGCTAACCCCTTCTTGCTTTGCCATTTTGATCATACAGTCTATAGGGCCTCTGTACTTCTTTTCGGTGTCAAGCTGCAGTCTCACCTTTGCAACACAAACACCATGCACCATATACATATTTGATTAAATAGAGGATCATTTTGGGTTGGGCTCTGTTGCTGTTCTGAAGGGCAACGGAGTTGTTGATGGCTGGGGGAGATGCATCAACAACAACAGCAATTACCTTGCACGTATCAAAGGGGTGGCCTGAATAGAGGCAAGCCACACCACCAAGAGTTCCTGCTATGCAGTCCTTCAAGAATCCAAGCATCGCTTCATCTTTCTGATAGACTTGTTGCATTGTTTGTGTTGTTTTTTTTTTCCTTCTATTATYGTTGTTGTTGTTGGTTGGGACTACTACTAGCACACACCAAGGGCAGTGAAGCAAGGAAAGAGAGGGCGGGAGAAGGAATTCCAGCAGCAACAGCAGAAACTAATGGTGGTGTGGGGGGGTGAGGGAGCCAAGAAAGAAGCACTGGTGGGGTGTGATATTGTGGCGTCCCTTACTTTGTGCAAACACTTGCAATTACATTAAGCTAAGCTGCCATTG
>MRZZ01001536.1:0-12068 GCA_002025285.1 Acanthamoeba comandoni | reverse complement strand
TTCATAAAAGGCGGAGATGGACGACCTGGTAGCGGCGGAGTGCATACACTGCGGAGAGATCATGATCAACTCCATCACCAAGCCCTTCGTCACAGAAGACGATGCAGAGCTCATCAGAAGCTGGTACATCTAAATCACAATAATAATAATAATTGTTATTGTTATTGTTATTGTTATAGATATTCATCACGTCACACACCACATCGCCACATCATCTCATCATCATCTCATCATCACTGTTTGTTGTTGTTTAATAATCAAAAACTATTTATTAGCCCCCCCCCCTCTGCTATGACTTGGCTAAGACATGTGTTGTGTGTGGTGTGGTGATGCAAATTGCATTTGCCATTGCTAATGCGTGCGTGTGTGTGTAATTATGGTCATGGGGCACCTTGGTAATAGATGTAAAAGCCATTCAGTGCGTGGAGTGCACATATTTTGCTTCTGTCGGCTTCATCAATACTTGTCTCAGGTGGTGCCTGGTCGCCTGCTCTCAGATTATGATGATGATGAACATCACATTGAGAGATGAGGGTTTTTCTATTAACAGGGAGAGGCAGATTGGGGGCCAGGAAGCGCTGGTTCCAGGCTTCATCGCCCAGTGGCCACCTAATGCTGACCACGACGGCACCTTGCTCTAGGCAATGCTGCAGGGTGGGTTGGAGCGCCTTCAGTGTGTCAGGAAGCAAGTAGACCACGATAATGCTTGCATTCCTTTTTAGTTCATCTGAGTGAACAAGTTGTAGTAGGTCCTCGCATCTGAACTGGACAAAGCCTGCCAGGTTCATGGAGGCAGCCTGCTCGCGGGCGCGACAGAGAAGCTTCTCATCCAAGTCAATTCCAATGGCTCGGCAGTGGAAGCGACGGGCAGCTTCGATCACAAATCTGCCGTCACCACACCCAAGATCATAGAGCAGGTCCCCAGCGGATTTGGGCTGCACCAAGTCCAGCACTCGCGTTACGACATCTTCGCCTGATGGCAGATAGGGAGCCACAAAGCCTTGGCTCCAAGAGTAGCCGAACAGTCGGCTGGCCCCTTCAGGCCTGTGTTTGTGCCAGGGATTGGTTGGGTCTATGCCTTCTAAATCCTCTTCCGCTTCATCTTTTTGGTTCTCCATTTATTTGACCCCCCCCCCAAAAAAAAAACAAAGCACAAGATTGGCCTTTGTGAGATCTAAAATCCAATTTTTGGTCTCTACTCAAATCGTTTCTTTTTGGTTTGTTTCAATTTAAATAATATTGAAGTGGCGTTATGGTATTTACAGTTTCTGTGTACAAGCTTGCTTCACTGTGTTTGCCATCAGTAAATCTTATCCTTCCAAGTCGGATTTTGAAGGGTGAAGCTCATTTGTGTTTGTTGCTGTGGCAGTACATACACTTGGCTATGTATCTGCTCTCCCTCTATCCTTGCCAATTCTGCAAACAAATCCTCAAAATCACTGCGCTCAGCTTGTGCCCGCTGAGGAGCAGCTGTGGGATGCAAATCAGCTGGACAATGGCAATCACTTTTTGGCTGTGGGACTATACACCCCCTCTTCAAAGAACCCACACGAATTACTGGCATTGGTGTTGATGATGCTGCTTGTTGCTGATGTGTCTCATGTCTATCAACGTTGCTGTTGGTAGAGGTGGTAGTGGGCTTCATCCCTTTCAGTTGTTGGAGAAGCCTTTGATTTTCGTACTGCTGCCTTTTATATTTTTCAATCATGACATTCTTGTAGAGAGTAATTTCTTCAGGGGTGGAGGGCAAGCCTCCTCCTTTCTCTGCCATCAATTGTTGGAACGAAAACGACAGAAATTTTTGTGTCTTTTTTGTTTTTGGGCCCTTTGTGGCACCCCCCCCCCCGGTGGTGGTGCTGTGGCCGCACTGTTGGTTGATGGCAAGCCCTTTTGATTTCTTTTGTCCTCACACTGCATGCATCGGCCATAAGCAGGCCTTAGAGGTGCCTCTTGCAGAGACCATCGTTCGCAGCACCGATGACCGTAACGGCACACTGATTGCCTGGTACGTCTCTCCCGCCCATCCACACCACAGTATTTTTTTTGTGACAAAACCATAACACTTGGTACTTAAGCCCGCATTGCTCTACATCGCTCATTGTGTGCGAGAACTGCCTGGGGCTGCAAGAGATCACTGGCAATACGTTAAATCATCATCCGTTCACAACCATTCGTGGAAATGTTTCTTTGGTGCAAAGTTTTCAGTCCCCATCATCTTCATCGTCATCATCTTCCTGCTCGTCTTCTTCACCCTTTTCCTCAACACCTTCCACAAACACCCCAAAGCACCCTATCGCCATTAATTGCACAAAGGTGAGAACTAGCTTGCTGCCTTTGCATCGCCATGTTTCACTGAATCCCACTTTAATGCTTTTGTTGACGCTAGTGTGGGTTTATCAATATAGTGGATGAGGTAGTGCGAGCACAGCTGTCCCTTCCCTCTTTGTGGCCATTGAACCCGACCCTTCTTGTGCGTGCAATTCCCCTCCCCCCAATCTTACAGCCATCATGCACATTCATTGAGTATCCTGTTGGTAATAGCAAAATTTTGTAAATTACACAAGAACATGAAACATGCTCTTACGATCTCTCTCTCACACACACACCAGCGCATAGTGCAAAGATGTATAAACAACAGTATGTATGTGAAGCAGCAGGCTGATAGGCTGGAAATTCTCTACAACAGTTTCAGAAGTGAAAATAGCAGTGGCCATGAAGAGGAACATCTCAACTCTGCGCCAGTATTTGGACAGAAAGGAGATGGTACACCTTATTCTACTCCAAAGCGCTCAACAAGTCAAAGAGGAAATGAGAATGAGGAAAGAGAACGTGGAGACTTTGTAGAATCAATATCCCAGATGAAACGCAGGGCAGGGGCCAAGAGACAGAGGAATCATGGGGATGGACATCAAGCTCAACAGACTCCTCATGGCGCAAAACGGCCTGCAAAACACATGTAGAACCCTCTCTCAGAATTCTGTAAGTCGAGGTTTGATAATTGATTGAGCTTTTTCAAACACGTGTTGTCCAACAGGGGCTTGAAGGCCACAATGGGAAGGAAATCAGGACAAAAGTTATCAGTAGCTGATGGTGGGCAGGGGGCTAGTAACAAAGATCTACCACTGACTCTTTGTCTGACAGCTGCACTTTTCAGCCAGCAGGCTGGTCTCAGCCTTTCTACTTCGATTTATGCAAGCATCTCCACCCATCTTGATAATTAGTGTTACTATCCGCTAATCGCTTCTGGATGCTACAACAATAGGACAATGCAGTAATTACGGAGATGGCAGAGTGTTATGCAAAACTCTCAGCTCTACATGACCAAGTAACTCTGAACATCTCTTGGAGACTTTCTTCATATGAATATTTTAAGACTGACTTCGTATCGGAAGAATGTGAGCGAGCAGGACTTGCAGCTGTTGACATCTTTTGAATATTGCAATCGGTTTAGGCTGTTTGCAAAATGCCATTATAAGGTACCTAGTTGAACAGTCAGTCTTTTGAAGTTTTCAGTCGATAATGAGTGATAATTTTCATTTGGCAATATTTTAGATGCTGAGGGCACTGTATGGCGACGAGCTCACCGGCACCAACGAATATTTAAGTGCACAATATAAGGTACTTCACATTTGCAATTCTCTCCTTTTGCGTATAGCTCGCTTATTTCTTTCTTATCAGGAACTGTTTGGCTGTATGGAGTCCTTTATGATGCGACAAGGTGATATAATAAAGGTACTTTGCAGTAAAATGGCGCTTCATCCCTTAAATATATATACCCAGAAGTTGTGTACAGGTGAAACGAAATGCGGAAGTAGCCTTCCACGTGTGGAATCGTGCTGCCTCAGTGATGCCAAAGGAAGAAGAAGAAGAACATCATCATCACTATCCGTCCGCTGACACCTACTTTGCGTACAATTATCCTTTTGTTCATGCCCTCTTTCTAATTATACTCAAATTATCCATTGGATTGCCCATGGACAGAGAAAGGAGTGTGTTTCATGGACGGAGGACAGTAAATATCTTGTCTCCACAACTCATGCAGCAGAGGATACGCGCCAGCGCTGATCAAATCATAACAAACATTCTTTTTGCCCGCTATTCCAGATACAGGCACTTATTGGCCCTTCTCTATCTCCTTCTCTGGGGGCTTTAATAATCAATCATCATCATCATCATCACCATCACCACATCATTATCATGATCTACTGCTATCTCCAGGGAACTGCTGCTCCGGTACACGAAGCCTTTTGCTCGATTGTTGGAAGGCATCAACAAGGAGCTCACCCAACTATACCACCAGCTCGCAAACGAGCACAGCAGCAGCGCGCTGTCAGTCAGCCAACTGCTGGCGCAACAAGGCTGCGACTACTTGCCAGGTGCGGTGCCCATTTCCTTCCTTTGTTTCCTTTTTTAAAAAACGAAAACCTCACCAGCTGATATCCATCCTATTCATATCCCCCCCCCCCCACTTAAGACCGATTCGGTGACAAGGACCAGAATTATCCAACTGTTGCAGAGATCTGTAATAAAGCCGCTCTTTGGCGGGCCGCATTCCGAGCCATCTCCTCCTGCACACACCCAGAAAATTGCTAATGTTCGCTGATTTAAATAAAATTTATTGTATAACCTAAGAAAAGTTCACAATTTACTGGAATTTGGAGAGCTTCTCATCAAACTCGCCATCATCAACAGCCTTTTGCATGTCCTTAGCAGAGCGGCCATCAATGGAGCAGCCAAGGGAAACACAAGTTCCAAGAATCTCCTTCACGGTTCCAGCAAAAGTTCTTGCCATACTTCTTGGCCTCATTACCTTGGCAACCTCGATAACATCATCAAGAGTCAAGTTACCGTCGTGCTTGGCTGTTTAGAAAATTGCAAGTCAGCAGAGGTAAGAGGCGGGTATGAGCAGGGTTAATTACGTCCAGGGGCGCCCTTCTCTCTCTTCACGTTGGCAGGCTGAGGGGGCTCCTTGAGGGCCTTTACAAGAAGGGAGGCCGCAGAGGGAACAACCTCAATCTTGGCCTGTCTGTTCTGGATGATCAGCTTTACAGTGATCTTCAAGCCCTTCCAATCCTGGGTGCCTTTGGCGATATCATCACCAATCTTCTTGGGAGAAAGACCAAGAGGACCGACCTTAGGGGCAAGAGAGGCAACACCACCAGCTTCTCCTCCTGTCACGCGGACAATGACTAAAAAGAAGCACAATAAATAACTGTTCGAAAAAAAATCATACGAATAACAGTGATTATGAGCTTTTTCAGTGGTGTTTTTTCTTCTCATCCACAACTTGTTGATTAGACTAGTTGTGTAAGAAGGTGTCCTAAGAATTTACACTTGTCATCCTCCAAAAGCATTGGGGGAGCAGAGGATGTATGGTAATGTTGAGGCAATACTTACGCTCAGTAACGGCATTAGGGTCAAATTTGGGAGGCATGTCGGGTGGGAAAACAAAGAGACGCTTGGGTGTGGATGATTCCTAAGGCAGAGAGGCAAAAGGTAATCGACCAAAAGAGCGATGCACCGGAGCGGCTGGGAAGAAGGAAAGCCCAACAATAAGCCGATCACCTTATTTGTGATCCTCACACCTTAAGGCGGTGGTGCCGCCCTAAGAAAGATCCAGGAATTTGTTCGCGAAAGAAAAAAAAAAGTTTTGTTGTTGTTGACAACCGTTTTCATTTCTTGTCTTGACGTCGCTTATGGCGAGAGGAAACATCATTTTTGGTCCTTTAGCTTGGTGAATGTCCTCTTGAGCCATTCGAATGCGGTGGAGCTGTACTGGGTGCGCAGGTCGCTGGTGGTGGTGGCTCGGTGGAGTACTATGCCCCACGGGTCGACAAGCAGTCGCCTTTGGTCGCGCATATGCTTAACAATCGCCCCGGCCTCCTCCCGCGACACCCTGCCGGCCTCTGCCAATACTACCACAAGCCGCTGCTCTACCTCCTCCACCATCCGGGCGTCGCTATATATACACACCAACCAGTTAGTGGCATAGCTGCCTGAAGAGGATGGGAAGCATGGGTTTACCCAGCAATGTATAAATAGCCACGCTGGTCATACAAGAGCTCCCACAGGCGGGCACCATGTTTGACCATCATGTCTTGAACATACTTGTTCTTTTGCTTTTTGTGCTGCATAAAGGAAATGTAAAAAATTTGAGATATCGAAGAATTGCGAGAACTAATCTCTGGGAGAAAGTGGTCTACCTCTCTTGAAAATATAACTTGAAGATTGGAAAGGGCCTGCATATCCACAGCGTGCTGAAGCTCCTTGACAAAGAGTAGGTCATCTCGCCGTTGGCAGCCAAAAAACAACAATGAAAAGCCCAAATGGCAATCCTGGGAAATCAGGGCGCACCGCTCTTGCAAAAAGCCCAAGAATGGCGCTATTGAAATGCCTGCGTGCAACATTATTGAGAGCGTGGAGGGAAAACCATGTTATGTGGGTAAATGGTACCGGGGCCTATCATGACAATGGGCACTGAAAGTTCAGAGGATGGGGGCAGTCGGAATCCTGTGGCCGACCTCCTGACGAACATGCGCACTCGGCTTCCGACCCGCAAACGGGCCAGATAGCCAGAACAGAGTCCCATATGCGCCGGTGCTAATGCCGTGACCTGCTAGTCAATCAAACTGAATCAGCCATAAGATAGAACGTTGAATTCATATTAAGCTTCCCTATTCAACACAATCTCATGTTTTGGGTATTCCAAACAGAATGGAAATACCTGTACCGCAGCTGGCTGCTGGCTCGGTGACATGGGTTGTTGAGAGTCAGAAGAAGCCTCTCCCAGTACATTTTGGCCCATCACACAGACCACAAATGACAGGCTTTTCTCATGGAGCTATTTAAAAACAACAAGTAATACGTTACAAATGTAAAATTATGTTAATGGATATAAAGACGTTGAAGGCAAACCTTGGAAGAAGAACAGATAGAGTAATAGCGGGGGCTAATTGGCTGGAGGACAGAGAAGAGTATGGGCAAGGGAATTTTGCAAGAGACTCCAAATGCCTCTAACAGATTGGCCACATTGCCATACTTTAAGAAGAGCTCGTCCTCTGCTTCTGCTCCTCGGGTGGTCAGGGAAGTCTGGATAGCTTGAAGGGCTGCTTTATCTTTTATTTCTTGGCAACAAGCTACCATGGCAGCCAAAAGTGGTTCCAGTATTGTGCCTCTAATGGTTAGATCCAAGTATTTACTCAGTCCCTCCTGCAAGAAAGAAATAAGATGGTCTGATAGATCTCCACATCTTCTCTCAGATCTAATGTAATAACACGGGCTTTTTCTGAACACTCTGTGGTTTGTGGCCTCCATCAGGATTCTCTTTGTGTGTGGGGAGATACCTCAAGTGTGCAATGAGCAGGGAAGGGAGAATCGAAGTATTTATCAGAAAAAGCAGGTTTCAAGAAAATCTCCTTGCTTCCATCCTCTCCGAGCACTTTACAGAGCTTATCTACTACAAGTGGCTCATTCTCCGCCAAAATTCCCACATGGTCTCCTGGTTTGTATCTGGATTGAAACAACTTACAAGTTTAAATGGCACGTCTCATTCAAGAGAGCAAGAGAGGATGGAGCTGAGTACGTGATCTTGGATCCCGAGATATCCAGGGTAATATATCGGGTAGACCTTACTGAAGAAGCCGGCCGTAGCTCTCTGTTTTCAATCACTCGTGCCAGGAAGGGTACATGCCTATCAAACTCAGTGGCGTTGCAGATACCAATTCCTCCGGTACTATCTTTTCTTTCTGGGGTTCCATTGTGTTCACCGCAGTTCTCGATGGGAGAGTTATCAGCCTGGCAAATAGCCAAATTCCTTACATTTCTTTGCAGTAAGAAGAGATTCATTGTGAGAAGATGGGATCTTGAAACAAGTTTAAGGTAAAATCAAATGGAAGGTACATGGGATATTGAAGAGGAGGGGCATATAGGGCGGAGGTATCTGGGCACTCGCGGGCAAGGATAACCCACAGCTTCTTTAGCCATTTCGTAAACACTGCCTCTGGGCTACAGGAACAGTTGTGAGGTTAACTTTACATCGGCATCAGAAAAATGCTTGTTGTTGATGGTGTTTTACGATAGAATAGGATCAGTGGCAAAGAGCTGGTCAGCTTCCTGGCACTCCAATAGGCGAGTAGCGCCTAGCTCTGAAAGCCGGTGGTCAACATATCGGCCAAAGCCACAAAACGACTTGCCAAAGGATCTGTCTCCCACAGAGAATACCTATTCCACCATTTTATTGTTAGGATGATGATGGTGATATTTAATTGCTATTGGGACAATAAGAGGAGAATGATACACAGTAGCTGATGCTCAGAGAGTAGGGGGGGTGATCTATTTTGAGCCATGTACAAAATTCTTGGGCGCTGTTGGGGGGTGTGCCCATCTGCCAGGTCGATGTCACTATGATGGAAAGTTCCTGCTTGTCCACACATTCCTGAAGTGAAAGATAAGAGTTTAAGTGTATCTTGTACGCTCGGAATCAGGCCTGACGGATAAATGTACAGGAAACCGGTCCAGCGGAGCTACGATGACTGAGGGAAAGAGGGGGAAAAGTTTCTGTACAACTCGCTTGGCCAAGCTCTCCGTATAGCCAAACTCTGAACCATAAAATACAGCTATCCCTTGCTTCTTCTATGATTAGAAATGTCGATCAGGTATGGGTGTGATGCAGTGATGGGTATACTAAATATGCTTCACCTTGCAGAGACGGTATGCAGTAGGGCGGTGGGGTTTTCTTCTGGAGGAGTAGAAGCGTGATTCTGAGGAGGGGCAGGAAGGGAGGCTATAGGCGGCAATCTGTTCCACGAGCTGCGGACCCCTCCGCCCATTGTCTTGCAATGAACAACGAAATGGAGCTACTGCAGAAGCGACCTCGATGGCAGAACATAGTGGAAAGCAGGGTACCAGCGATACCGGAACTGGTGGCATGCTACGTCCCGCACGCCTTTCCCTCTCTGAAAAGCATAACACGAGGGCAAAAAAGCAGTTAGAGCAGATCTTTCTTAGCGCGAAATTTCAAAACGTGTTTGAGACTGCTTGTAAGCAGAGAAAAGTGAAGCTACCTCGGTGCAAAGAAAGCGCTTGCCAAGCTGTGGAGGGGTCGGTGATAGGCACACCCACATGGTTCCACGAGCTGGCAATGACCTCTGCAAGTTCTCCTATGGCGCGTTCCTTCCAAACTTCGCCTCTACCCCCGCAGGCCTCTCCGACTAGGGCCAGCAAATTATAACCCTGCTCCGAGCTCAGACGTCCAACTACCTCTGTTACCATGTACCTGTTTTTTCCGAGTGAGAAGAAAATCAAATGCAGTTCCTGAGGGGGCAGAGTTTGGAGGTATATGTACGGGAAGCTGACAAGGCAAGCTGAATACCGAATGCCACCAATCTCTGCCGAATAACTGGAAGAAATGGGGAATGCTGTCCATCTCACCTCCAAATCAGCCAACCACGGATGCCGTTCACTCAGCAATGTGACCTGAACGAAATGGAAGAGAATTGTTGAACTTGACACTGGCCAGCAAAGAGGAGGGGTAGGGCTTACTTCTCTAATCAGAGCTGGAGGTATGGAATAAAGAGTAGGGGAAGAGCCTGGCATTTTGATTACAAGAGGCAGCACATCAAACCAACCCTTGACTTTGCTGTAGCCACGACCTTCTGATGGTGGGCTCCAGCCCAATCGCATGACCGCCTCAGTTAGATCCACATTAGCAGCATCACCCACTACACTCCCATCTTTTTGTTTATAACCTGCCACACACGCACAACAGAAAGAGAGAGAGAGAGTAAATTTGCAGATCATTTTTGATTTAGTAAGGTGGTTCTTGCCAGCATAGGAGATCAGATGGGAGTTCCAGAATTGTATGGAAGTATGCCAGTGAGGAGAATGAGGAGAAAAGACACTAATAATGGGATCTATGGTCAGAGGGCTAGATCCAGCGCACTGAATCTGGGCATTGGCAGCATGCAAGTGATTCAAGCAGCCATCAAAAATGGCATCAGCGCTGTTCATACCACGACAGTCGCGCAGCTGCACTTTACTCCAGTTTATATCTCTTCCAACCAAATTACCTGAATTACGCCAGGCAACCTGTAGAACAATGTGTATAAGATCAATTAGATCTTATACGTGCTGAAGGCCAACATACCCAATGTACTTACCTGTATGCCGTAGGTAAGCTCCTGGAGAGTATGGCGGTAGGTACCAGTATCGAATATCTCCTGCTCAATTTCGTGAAGACGAATTTCTCTCTGTTCCCGTGACAGTGATCGTTCCTTACAGTACTGTTCTATGAACTGCCTGGCTTGACTCAACACCTCCTTAGCCTGCTTGTATGCCTGCATCATCACCCCTGCATCAATAACCCCAGTACCACTTAAGCAGTGAGCTTTTCCTTGTAAGCTAAGATGAGTGAATGTTACCAGCTATCTTATTGTACAACACAGTCCAAGCTTGGCGCACTTGCGGAGTAAAGTACTTATCTCCCACTCCAAGAGCAATGCTATCTAACAGAACATCCCTAAACTGTAAAAATTACCAACACGTTTTCAAAGAAGAGCAGTATTAATATTTCGTACAGGTAAAAAAAAAGGATTGAGAATGAGACCATTGAATAGTGATGAGGAAGAGCCCCGT
This sequence comes from Acanthamoeba comandoni, assembly GCA_002025285.1. Taxonomy (NCBI): domain Eukaryota; phylum Discosea; order Longamoebia; family Acanthamoebidae; genus Acanthamoeba; species Acanthamoeba comandoni. The sequence continues at coordinate 1,436 of MRZZ01001536.1, read as the reverse complement.
AGTGAAGGTGTCTACGACCAAGGCGCTCAAGAGTAGGCCTTAAAAGATCCCATGAATGATCGATGTTGGTGACAATGAGGTCAAGCATAGCAAAGAATCTCTTGACCAGAAGATCCATATCAGTGTGGTTGAACAGCGACATTAGCTCCGTGCAGGTAGCTAGGAGCCTGCTGTAGAAGAGCTCGCCGATGACTCCCTGTATGACAAGTACTCTGCCCCAACTTCCTCGCACAAGGTCCCTGATCTCCTTACTAAGGTCCTGACCATCAGCCCCTGTTATTTGCAGCTTCACAATGTTGGCGACGAATGTCCTCAGTGCTCCCCTCTCGTAGTCGTCCAGCCCATCGGCATTGCGTCCTCCTACTGTTGCTGAACTCCCTACTCCGACTTTAAGAACCTGTTCCACTGCCCACACAAAACAATCCACTCCCTGATCGGGAAAAATGTCAATTTCTTAATTAAAAAACTGGATAAGGAGGATTGTAGGAATACCTTAGAGTAGATATCTGGTGTGATACCAGCGTGGGAGTGGGCTAGAGCCGTGCGGTTGATTGCAGGCAAATCGTGCAGATGGTGAGGAGGTGCCGACGCCAGCAGATGCGCCACGGCTTCATCTATAAATCTCACAAAATGCCTACCATGGTAGCATATGTCCACTCCTGAAAACAGTCTGCCTGCCTAAATTCAAAGAAGTCAGAAAACAACAGATAATATATTTTGTTAATGACAAGTTCCTTAATCAATTGTACCAGTGGCTCTTCTCCGATTAGCTTTTGCATCATTAGCCGTGCAACAAGCTCCTTAGCGTCAAGCGCGTCAACTTGTCCCCAAACTTTACTTAAGGCAACGATCATGCCGCCGGTCATGATTCCAGGACTCCTTCCTAAGCTCTCTCTGCTCTCTTTTTCCAAGGGGTTCAAATAATTTCTGCCTTCTTCATTCATCACTGTGTACAAAACAACAGATTTAAATCTTGGAAACAAAATATTTGTGGTGCTAATTGATTTACCCAGTTGACCGGTGCTGTGTCTCCGTCTGTGCTTCTTCAAAGTCGGAGGGGTCCGGGGTGGAGAAGGAGTAGGCGTTGAAGGAACATGGAGCAACTGCGGGCCAGCTGCAGTGAAGCTTCGATTGGGCCTGGTCTCCATTATATCCTCCGAAGATTCCCTGTTGTCAGTGGTGGGAATGCGAGGGCTAATACGACGAGGGCTACAACTTTGTCCTCGAGGCCTATCTCCTAGATAGCAAGGCGAAAGAGGAGGAGAAGGAAGAGAGCGGCCTCCCTTAGGAAGAGAGGACAATCTGGGCTTAACCTTGACAGCTTCCTCCCCTCCTTGAATCCTCCCATGTAATCTTGAGCGCTCCGTTGCCCCTTGAACAATTCCTTCTATATCACTTCCCGCCCTTGGAGAGAGCGCTCCACTCTGACCTTCGCC
>MRZZ01001523.1:0-10156 GCA_002025285.1 Acanthamoeba comandoni | reverse complement strand
ACACCACACACGCCTAGAGCCCACAGTCACTATGCCAAGGCTTATATGGCTAACCACATCTCTCTCTCTCATCTCTCTCTCTCTTCACCGTAACATTACATTTCGTGTCTCCTAACACACACACACACACACATCGTTCATTTGTTTGTTCTCTCTATCAAAGAATTCGTGGAGGTGTCGCGTTGGATGCACATTATGGCTGACCCTATACATCTCTCTCTCACACATACACACTTGGGGCCTGAAGCCGTCTGTTGTTAACAATCTCTCAGCGTTCTCGCACAGCCACCATTGCTCTCTGCTCGCTCTCTCTCTCTCTCGGAATAAGTTCTTCATTTCTATAAGTTGATGGGATGCGTTTGGGGGCTGTCACCAAACCAATGCCTCCATAGAATCTCTCTCTCCTCCCCCCCCCCCCCACACACACACAGAAAGAGAGATAAAGAATGAGTGGGATGTGTATTTTGTACCTTTTCTAAGCTTTTCGTTTTCTTCAGTTTGTTGAACAAATGCCTTCTGTTGGTTTTCTGCTTGCTTCTTGAGCACTTCGGCGTTCTGTTCCAGTTTAAACAGGTCTGTGACTATAACGACGAACCTGTTCAAGATGCTGCGCCAGTGGAAAAGGGGAAATGATGAATGCTAAGTTGCAAGCAAGAGAAGTGGTGCCGAATGGTGACTTACACAAGAAGGAACACACTGAAACCAGTGAGACAGGCGTTCCTTTGGGCGGAATAGATTTTGGACTCTAAGATGTGCAGCTCTTCGTGAGAGTGGTCATGGCTGTGGCCGTCATGTGCATCCAGCTTCCCTCCAGCCACATAGGCCTCCCTCAAGCTGTCTGTGATTCACAGATCAGCACTCGACTAAATATTGGGGGGGGGGGGGGAGTTCGCAGTACCAGTAAAGAGGGCCAACAGAATGAAAAAGACGACCCACAAGAAAGTGTGGAACTTGGAGATTGAAGGATGTGATGAAAAGAACTGAAGAACAGAACGGCGCATGTGAAGTGGCAGAGGAAGAATAAGTGCAGCAATGGCTGCCATTTCAATGAACAAGAAGATAACGATCGCAGTCCATCCAAGACCCATGTTGGCTCAAAATTTCGAAGGTTTTTGGGGGTCACCGTCTATAGAAGGAAGGGCAGTGTGAATTACTTCTCTCTTGGCTCGGCGAGAAAGAGAGGAAGAGATGGAGAGATGGCCAATTTGTGCACACGCAGGCGTCAAAGATGTGCAGGTTAATTATTAAGGTGGCCGGCAGATGAGGGTTAGTCAGGGTTGGGTAGTGCAATTCAAATTGTTTGGTTTGGTTTGGTTTCAGCTCAGCGTGAACTTTTAGGCAACCAGCCTTTCGCATTTAACGTTAATTGACCAAGCTTTGAACAGTAATTCTACACATACACACCCTATTGTTTGTATACACCACACAACATGAGCAGAAGGGGCCGTAGATCGCAGATAGCGAGCCAAAACAATGTCGAGAGTCTTGAGGATCTGCTCAAGGCCTTGGAACCAGACTCTGAGCCGGCTCCTCCTGCGCCCTCACAACTGAACACTTCAGAGTTAGAAGACCTCATAGCTGGCTTGGACGATGTCGTGGAAGAGAAGCCCAAGAAGAAAGACGAGCAAAGCGACGACCTCGAGGTAAACACTTAATTCTTAGTACACTTGAATGACAGCATCAGAGCTGGGAGAGTGGTGTTGTAACGTTTGTACGTTTACTGTTCCCAAAGGATCTATTGAAGGAACTCGAGCAACAGGACGAGCCTGCACCCCCACCGGTTGTAAAGCCGACACAACCACAATTCACTCAGCCCAAGAAAGAAGCCAACGAATCTGTGGATGCCCTGCTCGATGCCACTCTTAATTCTCTCTCTCTTGGGGAGGAGCCGGAACCCAAGAAAACGCCCTCTTATAATCCACCACCTCCTTCTCAACCAGCTTACAAACCCCCTCCCCCTTCGACCCCTTCCTACAACCCTCCCCCTTCAACGCCTTCTTACCAGCCTCCTGCAGCTTCATCCTACACGTAAGTAACAAGTAGAAAGTGTCTTTCGGTGTTCTAGCCCCTCAAACACAGTATTCACTGAGATTTATTTTTATTTTTTGTTGACAGGCCTTCCTATGATGACGATGCTGCGGCTGGCATGGATGCCATCCTGGCCAACTTGAATACCTCCCTCTCTGGCGATACCTCTTCTCCTATAGCAAAGGATATCATGAACTTGTCCTCTCCTTCAGAAGGCACGCAAGAAGGGGCCTTGAGGAACATCATCAACTTCTGCTTAGAAGGTGAATCATATCACAGAGCTTTAGCTCCCTTTTTTTCTCCTTCTAACACCCAATACTTTACTATAACAGAGGAGAACAGGCATGCTGTACGCCAAAGGGATGGCATACCACCAATCACTAAACTGTTGGGCTCGCAGACCCCCATCATCCAAACTCTCGCTTGCCACGCTATTGCCAATCTGTCTTTGCAAGGTATGGCCGCAAATCTTACTATCTTTCAAGCCCCAGTAGTGGCAATGCTGTCCATGCGCATAAGTAACAACTAAGGCAAGACATTACTTCTCTAACACTCGCACCCACATACCAGCTGAGAACCGAGCGGCGGTACGCAGTACAAGGACCGCAGTTCCTGCATTGGTCTCTCTTTTGGCCTCACGCGATGAGCAGGTCCAAGAAAAGGCCCTTTCAGCTATTGCCAACCTATGCGTCGATGACCGTACCTCTTCCCCTCATCTCTATTTTTTCCCCCACCTGTGGGGAGGCCACGCTCGCTCGCAGGTCGTCCGTGCTGAACACATACTAATTGTCCCCCCCCCTTCTTTTGTTGATGTTATTATTTGTTTGCGTGTGTGTAGCGGTTAACCGTGGTGAGTTCAGGAGAGCCGGAATCACAGAAAAATTAGTCATGTGCCTGTCATCTCCCAATGACGAGATTGTTAAAAGGGCCCTTACGGCTGTGGTTAACTCTTCGTTTGATCGTACGTGCCCCCCCCCCATCGACCCAAACTGTTAAATCGATTCAAGTGGTCGCTAGCTAGCTAACTGGCCAACCCCCTCTTTTTGCGCTCTTCACAGCCGATGCCCAAAAGGATCTGATCAGTGCCGGCGGTATCTTCTGCATCGTGCCCTTGTTGGCCTCTCCCAATGTAGAAAAGCAAACTAATTCTGCCTGGGCGCTCGCTGCCCTTACCATGGGAGGACGTAAGCGCTTTCTCCGTTGTTGTTTTTTGTTGTTGTTACTGCTGCTATGAAGCTCTCAGCCCTTGGATTGATCTTTTTTTTTTCTTCTAAAAAAAAACTCTTTCTCAAAAGCGGAGGTGCAATGGGCTTTGTATGAGGCTGGTGCTATCCCGGGCTTTGTCAAGCTGCTCAATTCTGGGAACCCTCAAGCTGAGCTCAAAGCCCTCACTGCCCTCGTCAACCTGTCTGGCAACGGTAACCATTAATTTTTTTAAATTTTGTGATATTGTATCAAAGTTTCTTTTATCTCTCTTTTTTTTTTCTTCTAACTTTTTTTAAATGTCTGTTAGACTCTTTGCAAAAGGCGATCATGGGTGCCCAGGGCATCCCCGCGGTGCTAAACCAGGTCAACTCGTCCAGCGCCAACAATGCAAGAATGGCCCTACAGACCCTTCAAAACTTGGCCATCAACAGTACGGTTTAGCCATGCCTCCTAACATTTTTCATATACAAAAACATATACATTTACATTTACATATTCCTTTTCACAAAATATTCAAAATTTGATTTTAATTTATCCTGCCGAAGTCAAAGGAATATACATTATACAAAAACACATACACCAACCAATTAATATTAATTTCAATCAATCGACCATTCATGAACTCAGTCCTCTCTTCGCTTGTGTGTGTGTGTGTGTGTGTGTCTTCTGCACAGATGACTGTAAAACGGGCATCCATTCGCAGGGAGGAGTGAGGCACATCATGGGCGTCCTGCGTGCGGGAAATCCCGAGTTATTGCCTCACGCCCTCCGGGTTGTGGTCAACCTCACTGGAGACGGTAACCGAAGAGAGCTCAACCCTCCTTTGCGCAAAAAAAAAAATTTACAAAAAAAAAATTAATTCTCTCTTTGTTTCTCTGTTTCAACAGCCCGCGTGAGGAGAGGTTTCGTCGACGAAGGCGCCATTGCCATCGTGGAGAGGATGACCACAGGCGATCCCACAACGTCCCAATGCGCCAAACAGGCCCTCAACAATCTCAAGATCCCCTGTTAGTTCAGATCACACACATCATCCACACCATATACGATCACTATGTAAAAACCCCCTCCAATTATGTGTGTATGTTGTTGCATCAAACACGTAACACCAGACCAGGAGCCATTTATGTTGCGAAATTAATTTCGTGAATAAGGAAAAAGAGTTGGATGGGTGGTGGATCTGTTCTCTTTTGTGTTTTAGTGTTCTTGTGAATCAATCAATCAATCATTTGGATGGCTTCCAAACATCTACATCAGAGCATGAGGTCCATCTTGCCCTTTGGGGGTGGGAGGAAATATATGGCTTTTATGTACACACTCTCCAAAACAAAGTGATGTGGGGGGGGGGGTTCGTTAACACTTTGAAAACGAGAAGCCGCCACAAGCCCACACAACCACAAAGAAAATGATCACCTGAATGTAAATCAAACATCAAACACGTTGGTTAATTCATGTTACAATTGTAAGTAAGTGTCTGAAAAGTGAGAGTGTGTGCCATACCGCAAGAATGAGACATATTAAGCAAATACAGAAGTTGAGTTTGATGTTTCTCCACCACATGGCCCTCTTCAGTTTGATGGCATTGCTTCTGAATGTCGAAGCGTTTGCTCGCATCTGATCAGTTCGCTCAAGCACGTCCTCTATCTTTTCTCCTCTTCTCAACACGTTTTCTGTATATAATCGAGAATGCAAATCAGAAATCACACACTTGATCACTGAAACAAGTCTGATGATTCACTTGCCTATGTTTTCCATCATGATGTCTTGCACCTGTTTCACGTCGGATTGCAGAGCCCTGATCTTGTCAGCCTTGGGGTCATGATTGAAGAAGTTCTGCACAACGAACGTACTTCAAAGGTGAGCAAAGATTTCTTCTGCATGGAGGCTGTGGATCAGCAAGGTTTGTACGTACCATCTGCTCGGCTAGAACTGCATCGAACTCTTCTCCTCCATCATACATGTTCTTGATCTTTGTAAGAAAGCCGAAGCATATGCGTGTTGGCATATCCATTGTGGCCACACAAAGGTACGTTATCCCCTTCTCTTCTATGTAGTTGTACGAATAACTAGAATTTGGTGTTACTGAAGGTGCACAAATCATCTTACTTGCTGTGAGGCGTTCGTTTTGGGCTTACCCATCATGGCTGTACGATTTCTTGTAGTTTCGGTTTTCCCTTCTGTCCAGAAGCACGTTAATCACTTTGGAGATGTCTCGTTTGAAGTCAGGCAACTTAAAATCTACCACGATCTGCCCCACTTCGGCCACAGCTGCGTAAACAATAGGCATTTGGCGCTTTCTTCCTCTCTCGACAGTCCAACAAGGATTTCTTCTTCTTCTTCTTCGCTCAAACTTGTCGCAACTTTCTCAGAACTGTTGCAACAGACTCTCTCAGCAAGAAAAGCGAGGAGCGATGGGCCACACAAGAAAAGACCCAACAACAACAACAAAGTTTGAATAGGTTTGCTTGGGGGAAAAGAAGAAGAAGCAGCAGAGCCCCCAATGGCGAGAGGCGTTTCTTTCAAGTTGCTTCCGAGTGTGCGCCGGTTTCTTCTTTTCTTGGCTGCGAGGCCTCAGGCGGTCTCCTCTGTGTCCACGCACACACACGCACACATTCATTCTGTCGACTGACATCGAAGCGCAGGCAAATTCCATCTTTGGCGCCAAAAATCACAGAAAGAACCTGCAGACTTTCGGAGACACACAAGGCAGGTTTCTTCTTGACAAGAACGGAATTACTTTTGTGTGTGCAGACTAAACAACACGAGTTTTTCAATGCCAAAGTAAGCAAGCAATATGCTATTGTATAATCCCTCTTTTGCTTCAGTTTTACCAGCTCTCTGCAGATGAGCAACAGATTCTCAGAATGGATGCTTTCTCGATGTGTCTCTCTCTCAACTAATGATGTCTTTCAAGTCAGGTTTGAACCATTGCGCAGGTATGTTGCATCAATTACTTCAGAATTTACAGTATTCACAGTACATTAAGCATAATCTCTCCATACTTCAACAAGGCCTTATCCATCTGAGAACCTGCTTTGTTGGGTTGCCCACGGGCACCATCCCATCTGCAACAGATCCTCTTGATTTAGCTTTAGCAAGGATTCGCAATCAATGGTCTCTTCTCTCTCCTTGCTCACCTGGATAGTCTTCTCATCATCAGAACCCTCAGTATCCACGTGGCCATTCTCATCAGGTCTCTGAAACTGGAATTCGATGAGACAGCAAGCGAGGACACAGGCAAGGAATCCAACAAACGACAATCCCAAGGCCACATACCACAGCCCATTAGGGCTGCACACAACATCCTCAGTGTGATCATTGCTATCCACATAGCCTGTTATGTCGTATATGTCCTTTCCAGTCATTGCTGTGGCAAAGATGAACGCCAGAGCGGTGATCCTGCACAAGAGGAGAAGTGATGCACCAACGGCTTGCCTAGAGTTCTTGCAACACGACTGAGAATTTCTGTGGCTAATGAGCACATCTGCCGTTAGAACAATGGACAGAAAGAACGCTGCCAGTCCAGCTGCCATCCCAGCCCAGGCTGCTTCTCTTCGGAGGTTGTTGCTCCACTCATCCTGATGAGGCACACTTGCCAGGCAGCACAAATTAAATGAGAGGGCCACAAACATGCAGAAAAGAGATGCAAATCTATAGTTACCTGCATGAATTTGCACATCTGCCAAATTCAGATGGGTCACCAAAGGGTCTGCTGAGGATGAACACCACGGTGGACAGCGCTCCTGACGACAACAGCAAAGCCAACACTGCCCATTGCAGACCTTTGGAAAGGCGATAGTGTGGTTGTGGCGGCCTCTTGGGCATATGTGTGTGTGTGTGATCCAACTCAAACGATTCGCAGGCCACCACAGTTCTCAATGTCCTTTGAGGGTGGTGTGTGTTTTTCTTCTTTTTTCAAGAAAAGTGAAGATCCCAAAAAGTCAGAGGGGCAACAACTTGTTACGGTAGCCCACAACTAGTTGAGCATGTGGGTCCCCTGCTGTTCTTTCGGGAGTGTGTGGCAGCTGGTGTGTTGCGGCATTTTTTGGAATTAATTGGTGAACAAAAAGAATTATGAAGAAATTAAAGAAATTTACATCGTATATTTTCCTGTCGACATCAACGGAATGAAAGGAATTTGTGAATTTCGGGCAATAAAAATCAAACAAATGAAAAGTCAACGAGAACTTAATTTTTGATTTTTATAGGAGGACAAACCTCTTCTCTTAATTAAAAACGAGCGAAGAAAGAAAATGGCCTTCATTCACACCCTATTTCATTTTTCTGTGTTTGCAAGGAATTTTTTTATATATTGTGAATATTTGAGAGAAGAAGAGACATGTTTGTTTTATTTAATGCAGGTCAGAATAAAGAGTAGTGCTCTTGAATTTTGGGAAGTAGGCCCTTTCATCAGGAGTCAACACAAGTTCTGATCCAAACTCCTCGTACTGTGCACATTGTAAAGGAAAAAAAAGAAAGACGTCAGAACATCAATTGATGGTCACCAAACACTTCGCAAAGTTTGCTTGACAGAAAGAAGGTTTAATGCACTGAACAAATCGTACCCCTGTAGTAGAGAATCGTTGGTGGCCAATGACCCCAAGGCAGATGGCTGCAATGCCCAAAAGTCCAACAAAGATGTACATGCACACTGTTATCCCTATGCCCACCCTACAGAAGAAGATGAGAGATGCTGTGAGAAAAATGATAACTTCTTGACACAGACTAGAACTGAACGGAGAAGAAGGCTAAGACGGCTTTTGAAATTACATCATGTCAGTGCAGAGCTCTTTGACCGATTCATCATAAGCTGCGCTTGTGACGTGGCATGAGAGCAATTTTTCAACACGAGTGAGAAGGTCTGTGGCCTGCTCCAGTACTTCATGCCACTTCTCTGCTTCCTCCTGTTAGATCAAATCATATAGAAAAATGTGTTTGAGAATCTAAGCTAGTAATCCCAAAACTGGCCTAGCACAGATGAATGGCTAAAGTTACTGTATCATTTCGCTTGAGGGCAGCCTCATAAGATGCATTGGCCATTTTTATAAGTCCCTCTGCACTCTGGAGCACGTCTTCAAATGGAGGCGACTGGTCACTGCAGTGTAGGTAATAGTCAACATAGGATTCGTTGTTCTGTGTTCCGAACTCTCTGTTCAAGAAGGCATTGCCAGTGACACAGTAGTCAGACATTGCCACTCCTCCTATGAATATCAAAATAAATGAATGGGATACTGGTGTAGTGATGAAATGGGACAAGTACAATACAGTGAAGACAACACTTACCTCCAACGTGAACGGCACACACAAGCCAGGTGACACAGAGCACAAGCCACAACAGAGCAGCCATACTGTAGTATTTATGCAGGTAACTACTAGAGAATGAAAGACTCCAATGTTTGTTACTTTAAGAAAAAGCTTACACTAAGCTGGGAACTCCCCAACCAAAGGCAGCAGAGACCAAACCAAGCAAGCACACCAGGGCCACTAAGCCAAACACAGTAATAACCACAATATTTCTGCAGCAGATAGAATCACACAAAAAGAAAAAAAAAAATAGATATGGTTAGAAAATGGCCTACAAATTATCAGGAGGAGGAGAAATAGGTACCTGCCCATTTCAGCTTTCTCAAAATATGGCTTAACATCATGGTAGTCATCTCTGAGCTTTTCAGCATCATGAAGCAAGGATTCAAAGTCTTCAAAGTAATTGGGGATATAGTCCCGCAGCTTCTTCAAGGAGGAATCGACATCCTTTGCACTATCGATAAGATAGTCACTGGCAAGATCAACTCTATCAGTGATATAGGGAACCCCTTTGTTGAACTGTACTGTACTCGAAATACCAGGAGCACAAGCAGCACTTCAGTTAAAGGTGAAGAAACGAAGCTTTAGTTTTAAAAACAAAATCCAGGAGTAGTGACTTGAAGTAAATTACTGAAAGGCCGCTGCTTGTTTGTACTCACATGATGAGAACGCAGACGACAACAAGAGAAATGCGTGCCGCCATTCGTTGTGCCTTTGAATATCTTATAACATAATCACAATATTCATGAATTGCAGTAAACAAAGGGAACATGAAAGAGAATACTAATAGTAATGTGATACCTGGGGTCTAGTCGTGTATCCTGGTAGCAGCAGCATCTGTAAGAGGCATAGCCAATTCCAACAAGAAACAGCACTAAGGCTGCTATTGTGCATGGGATGGTTATAATAGCAAGCGACTACAGAATGCGTGTCAGAGTGTGTGAAAGGCAAATACTCTGGGCAAAGTATTGGTGGTCAATCTGGTGAAAATACCTCTATGTAGCTGTCGTCAGTGGGAGCAAACAGGCCACTCAAGAATCTGCCACTGAAGGTGAAGTGTGGCAGTCCATGAAAAGCCTTACAATCCAATGATCATCAATGTTATGTCAAACACCAAAGTGTTAAGAGTGGATAATAATGCTAACTAATAAAAAGAAAAATCTTCTTCAGATTACCGAAACAAAAAATTTGGCAGGTTTGCTTGTCTCATACTCGTCATCGTGAACCTCAGCAGATGCTTTGTTGATTTGGTTATTTTGAGGGGGGGTATGTGAGATGAAATACAGAAGCCACATTGATCACAACAACAACACAACATTCAAAGGGCCCAGGTGGTACCAGAGCTGGCAAAGCGGACCTGGCTACACAGGACGAGCAATAAAAAAAAGAGAGGAACACGGAGAGCTCCCTGCTCATGGAACAGCATCTTCAAATGTGTGTGTTGTCACGGAGCAAGCATAGCCTTGAGAAGAAGTGGCTTGGAAAAAGCAAAAGGGCCTTTGCTTTGATTGGCTTATTTTTTTTTTTTTTGGATCTCCAAAAAATGTTGAATTAATGGTATTACATTCTGATACCTCAACTTCAACAACAATGCTTTCTTGAAGTGGATGCCAAATATCAA
>MRZZ01001516.1:0-13030 GCA_002025285.1 Acanthamoeba comandoni | reverse complement strand
ATAACACACAACATGTAACAAATAACATAACATATAACATATACATACGCACGCCACTATTGCTAATGCTTTACCTGGCGATTGGTTCTGAAGGAGTGAAGTTGAGGTGTCGCCTGGTTCTCCCATCGAGCTCAGCTTGACCAGAGAGCCTTTGAAGAAACAAAAGAGCGAGGAGCCCACGGCCGTGAGTATATCGCTAGACCTTGACAACGGAGATGGCCATCATCAGGAAGAAAAAGAAACAATAGAAATCATAGAAGGTAGAGACGAAACACAAACCTTCTTCTCTTCTTCTTCTTCTTCTATTTCTATTTCTTCTTCTTTATCTTCTTCATCTTCGATTGCTTCTTCTTTCTGTTCGTGTTGAGTGATCTCCGTCCTATGTTCATTTGTACCTCTTTGTTTGCCACTTACTACAGAGAAAACCGATGAGTTTGAAGACCTTGCGTCGATGCTCGAACAGGATCTGGACAACGAAGCGGAAGAAGAAGATAACACGGGAGCACTCTTTTCTGAAGAAGAAGAAGAAAGTAACTTCACCGAACAACCAAGCTCACAACCTGTACAGATTACAAACCAACCAAGCCCTAATGTGCCAACAACACCAACAACAAGCCAAACAAATGGTGAGACCTGCGCATCTTGAAAGGCATAATGAATTAGACATCGGGTATTGAGAGATGTCATGAGAGGGAGAGCTAATTACTCTGTTTAGGTCGGCCGACTACTGTTGTTCCTGCCACCGCTGAGGAAGAAAGACTCAAGGATCTCCGCGATCCAAACTCAAGGTATGTTTCGTGTCGTCTGCCTTCTTCATGTGTAGTTCTCCTTACAAGTCACTCATGGGGTACCTTTCACTTTGATGTCCTGCGTCGAGTGCAGAGCAGAATATCCGTCCAGTTACAGCGATAGTGATAGCGACAGCGATAGTGCGAGTAGCGACAGCGGAAGTGAAGCAAGTGACAGCGATAGTGAGAGCACTGGAAGCGATAGCGGAAGCTCTTCAGACTAGAGACTCAGAAGGCAGGGCACATATACGTTCGATTTCCCCAACTGTCTTGTACAAACAATAATATATATTGTTCTCTTTTGTAAAAAAACAAAGAACATACCCTATCTCTTCGTAGTGATCTCTGGTGCACCAGTGGGTTGTAACGCTTTACATACAAGGCCTCTAAAGGGTGTACTTCTTACTCTTCGAACAATTGCGTTGGTCTCATGGCAAGCTTTCTTCTTTTGTAGAGACTGCTTTCTATCTCGCCCAGCAATTTGCCTGCTACGCGCAAGCCGAGCTCTTGTGCTGAATTGTTTGCTATCATCCCTCTCTCCCTCTCGATCAAGGCCTGTTGCAAGAGCTCTGGAAGAAGTGTTTTATCGTTGAGGTACAGCTTGTGGAGTTTCAAAAAAAAAAAACTCTGTGCACAAACCTTGATTTCTTAGCTCCTGAAGGAGAACACTACAACTGTAGGCTTGATCTTACGAGCGATCAGCAAATGGATGACAATAAAAGAGACTATCATTTCTACATACCTTGTCCCTTCTCCATCTTTATGATGAAGCTGATGGTGTGGTGCGGTGTGTTGTACTGCCGGCTTTTGAGATCAAATGAATAAATGCAAGAATGGTTCTGATCCAAATGGATGTGCAGGTAAAACGTGATTGTGAATTCGCGCGAAAAATATTGCTCAATTTCTTCACAATTTGAGGTGCTGTTCCTCGTTACTTCTCAAGAGTGTTTTTTTTCAGAGTTGGCACTCCGCTGCTTGCCCCAAACACAAGAGAAGGAGATTGTGAGGCCAGGAGGACAGATTTCCTTTCTGCCTTTTCTCTAGAGCAACAATCCAGCCATGAAGCACCACAACCGAGGCAAAGATGCATCAGAGCGCCCTGGCAAAACCTTCAAGGTGAGTCTGAGAAGCCCTTTATCCCCCCCCCCCCCCAAATGCATGCAACAACAAACATCAACTTTTGTCTTCAATTGATGCAGAACCCATAAGCTTGCACTTCTTTTTTAAAATTGCTGATTGAAATCTTGATTTTCATTTTCATTTTATTGCAAATCGCATCTCGGTGCCACTATAGTGGCAAAGCTTTTCGGAGCGCATTGCAAAGCTCAACGTTGATGTGTTCCACCGTTTTGGCTCCATTGAGTTGGCACCTGAGAACGAGGCAGATTCCTTTTTCCGTGAACAACTGATAGAATGGTCAGAGAACAACATGACAGCACACTTCAGATCCTTTTTTCATGAGGTGTCGCCATTGTCAAAGTCCTTGACACAAGTTCTGTTTCACAAGGGGGCCATCGTTAAAATCCTGCTCAAGCATCTGCAGATACCAAAAACGCAGGCCTCTAAAGCCCTTCTCAAGTAAGTTGTTCGTTTGCTGCATTTTTCTTGGATTGAAAACAAACTGCTTCTATTTGTCACTGGAATTGTCACTAATTTGTATCATCTTCCAAAGCTTACTGTGGGTGTTAGCACGTGATCTTCGATTGCACTTTGTGGAATTTTTCCAAGATGTGGTAGTTGCTTTGGTGCAACTGCTGGACCCAAGCAATACAGAACTCATTGAAGATATCTTCTCCACTCTGGGCAACCTATTCAAGTTCCTCCAGAAACAACTTCTTGCTGACTTGCCCAACATTTTCAAGTAATTCTTCTCACCCGTTAATATGGCTTTCCTTGGAAATTTGCATTACTCACCATGTTTATGGTGAGAACTTTATTAACAAACAAAAAACAATTGAATTCTCAGGTACTACATTCGCTTACTGGCACATCCCAAACCGTACATCCGTCACTTTGCAGCAGAAAGTTTTGCCTTCCTTTTGCGTAAACTGGAAACTGCACAACTGGACACACACATCCACTTCTTCCTAACACATTCTTCTGAACACTCATCGTCATATTTGATCGATGGATTGAGCCACCTATTTTTTGAAACAGTCAAGGTCAGTATTGGGAATAAGGAGTTAGCCTGAAAGAAACAACACTATGGTAATTAATATTAATCTTATCTGCAGGGCGTTAATGGCAGACTTCATTCACGGGGAGAGCACTACATCACACGGTTTTTCTATCATTTGCGCCCAACACAAACAGGTGACTATTTTATTCATGATTATCATTCCAGTACCTCCCGAGGTTGTAGTCCAATAGTTTCGGTACAGACATTATAATTTGACGTGATTTGGTAAAACACAACAGGGATTGATTTCGATATTTGCTTTAAGACTATGTCTCAACTCTTCAAACTTTTGTGCGGCCATTTTAATAATGCCAGATTTATCGATGACAGTCAAGTGCTGTTTACATGTCTATTCAAAGAAATAGATGAACTCATAGAAACAATGCCTAAACAAGGTTTCTTTCCTTTAATTACTGCTTATTATTTGGTATCTACAAGATTGATATTAATTTTTTGGCCAACAGAGGCAGAAATCGAATCCCACAAGAAGGGGTTGGCCAGAGTGACCAACATCCTTACCCAATATGCCCAATACCATGGAGGCCAATTTATAAAAGGTACATATTTTGCAAAACAAAGTGCAGAAGCATTTGACCCTTGATTCGTTCGTTTAATCGTGGCCCTTTGGCAATAGATGGCGTTCCGCTAGTGGTCCAGGCCGGAAGACTGTGTGAGTTATTACTTGGCAACAATGAAGCAGCAAAAAATGCACTATCATTGGTCACATTGCTCATAAACTTGGAGGAAAAATTTGGATTTTTCATGGTCAGCGACAAGGGGAAGAAGGCGTTGCACTCAATTATTGATCGACTTTTTTCTATGGAAACTCCTTCACTAGTTTTCTCGTTTTGTATGCCAATCGAGAATGCTCAGCTCTTTCGTTCTCATTTCTTGCCTCACATACCCAAGTATTGCAACAAGCAGATCAATAACAATCCTGAATCTGTGTTGCTATATCTATCTCACGTGATCAAACAAAACAACTATGGTGAAGGTTTTGGAAAACTTGATTTTGGAGATGAAAAGAAAGAAGGAGTGCCATCTTATCTGCTCAATCTGATTGACTCTGCAGACTCACCATACCTTCTCTGGGCGGGTCTGAATGCCATGGCCACAATCGATGTTCTCGCTCATCCCCATCTACATCGTACTTTTTCCTCAAAGTTGTATGGCCTCTTTTCTAAACTCCTCTCGGAGCTGAAAGAAGGAAAAGATAATGCAAAATATGAGGATCACTCTTTCCAAATGGGTGCAGTATTGATTGCATGGACAAATATAATGCTGCAACAACCACCTGCCGATGCCATTAACGGTATGAAACTGTGCAATTTACGCTGTCTTCATAATCTTAACGTCAAAATTAAATAGGTCTAGTGGCATCTTTTGAGCATATTATGGGTTCCTTGGAGTTTATCTCAAATGACGCCCATTTGCTGCGGGCTGTACTTCATTATTTAAAATCCATCAAGGAAGTGTACGTTGTTCCCGCTTGAGCTTTAGCTTGAATACTTTTCTAACATACCATACAATATATCAGTCAGGGACAAGAGGCAGCCTCACAAGAGATACTCAATTTAGACTGGCTCAGCCGTCTTTCAGGATGGCTGAGTGATAACTTATGCAATCCTTCCAAGCAAACTCGTATTTTTACTCTATCCATCCTTCTGCAGTTTCCGAGCCCTGTGCCTGTTACCCCCGACTCACCTAATGTACTACCCCAAGTCTTTATTTGCCACAAACCCTTTAGCATTGTGATGCATCAAAATATATGACACATCCTTTTTTCAGGTGCTTGAGCTTATGTGCGAAGCTGAACAACTATCGTTGAGCATTGCAGAGGCACGCCAAATCACTCTGCTTATGCGCAGGGCTGTTCGCTTGGCTTATTCCCCTACTGGCCCAATTTTACCTAGCTACATTCTGGACTTGCTGTCCAATTGGAATATTGGACGACTGCATGTGCCCTTTAAACCATTATGGGAAACAACCATGGAACTTCTTTCTCAAATTGCGAGTAAAGATATGTCTGCTTTCACTAAGACGCTTCTACACCATCTCCAGACCTCTATGCACTCAAGTACATATCACATCAATTGTTGTTTCTGTTTTGGTTTCTTTTACGCGGCTAGCGTGATGCAGTCATGTTAATCATTTATTAGCCTCAGTGGTGAAGTTCTGTTCTCATCAAATCTTTGCTTATTATTCTACAGAAAGAAGAAAGAGGCGAGCAGAAACTGAAGGCTCTAATGAAGCCATAGAAATAGAAGTTGGACAAGAAACTCAGAATCTACTCAGTGGTTACCGTGCAGCACTGACCATTACAGAAAGAAGCACAGACTCTATTACCTACAATGAACTCCTCTTCAAGACTCTTCAGCAGATACCAGATATTTTTAGCAAGGAGCCCAAGGCTCTTATAGGAATTTTCTTTGCTTTCCTGCATCAGCAATATGATCCCATGTTCCCCCCTCTCAACCTACCACCCAACTATCCGGTTCCAGACTCCGCCGCAAGCGTAGAGGTTGAGGAAGAAGAAGCAAAACAAGAAGAGCAGGAAAATCTTCCAAAGAACAAGAAAGGACATTTTGGAAACAAAGCTGTGATCAATGGAAAGCTCATCCATTTCCTCAAATTATTTTCACTGCTTCGAAACCCAAAAGCCATCCCATCATCAAAGCAACTCTATGCAGTCTTTGTGCGTATGTTGTCCAGAAGCGATGTCGAAATTCAAAAGTTGGCCATCGAATGTCTTAGGTATGTTTTCTTTCACCATACGTTCTTTTAATCCCAAAAACAAAAATTGCAGCCTTCATTTTGTTTGACTAAGAGCATTCTACAGTTTGTGGAAGGAAGAGCATATCTTAGATTATAAGGAGAATTTGCTTCGCCTGGCAGATGAAAAGACATTTAGAGAAGAAATTGCGCTCTTTCCGTTAGACCCTGAAAGTTCAAAAATCGAACCTAAGCACAGAAAGCTTCTCATACCACTTATCATCCCTATCTTGTACGGGAAGCTTGTTACAAAAAAGGTAATCTCTTTCTCTTAGCGTATGAACAAAAAACATCTTGCTCAGTCTTTTGTTGTTCAGGCACTTCTGCCAAGAATTCATTTGATGCAAGGCGTGGTACAGTCCTTGCCTATCTTGGCTCAGTTACTGTTGAAGGTAGGTCTTTCTACATGTCTTCAATTCCACTCTCAAGTTAGATGCAAACGTTCGTTTTTGTTTCAAAAACAGAGACCGTGTTTTTGGTGGATTATCTTATTCAGCCGTTCGAACAGTCAGTCAGTCAAGCTCTGCAGGCTCTGGGTGGAGATATTTCTGCGCTTATAGCAGGTCCCTACACTTTTCCAATTTTAGATTAACTGTCCTTTTCAATGCTCATTATATTGTTGGGATCAGGAGGGACCGAGGCACTGGCCCAAATTGGGAGTATAATTTCAACTGTTCACCTGAGCAGGCAGCTTGGGTTTTTGGCACTGTCTCGTCACCTATATTCACAGCTGCCTAATCATCTGATGCCCTACTTACCTCGCTTACTGACACTTACCATCCTACTGCTTTGCAATTCACAATATTGTCTTTCTAAGGTATTTGAACAAAATACCTTAAACTAATGATAGCTGCAATATCTTATTATCGCGTTTTGTTTTCAAACCATAGAAGAGCGAAGGACAAAAGCCCCAGATTCGAAAGGATTTGAAAAGAATACGAAAGCAATGTATCAAGAGAGTAGCACAAATGTTTAGGCACATGCCCGTGGCTAAGGTATATAAAAATTATGCTCTCGAATGCGAACACATAGCTTATAGTTCACTACTCTCCGATTACAAAAGGGATACGACAAATTGATACCCGTTTTCTTTGCGTGCATGAGCTCTTCCATTGAGCAAATGCCTGCGGAGTCTCAACAAATCACACCACTTCTCGTATTGTTACAAACAATGAGCAGCGAGGAGGCTTTGGCAGGCTTGTTTGGATCTAACGATCGCTTGCTGCCTCAGATTATAGAGTGCTTGAATTCGCCATCTTTAACATCTCCTGTTTTGGCCATATTGCTGGAGATCCTCGAGAATCTACTCAATTTTGTGCCTCATATTTTGCACTGCCATACTTCTGCCATACTCTCCCAGTTTCTATCCCCGAAAGCAAAATCATCACATTTGTGGTCTGGCCACTCTCAGCTAAGGATGCATTTTCTTTCACGACTTAGCGAGTATGTCGATGACAGCGCACAGGTATGAACGCATACTAACTATTTCTATTGAGTATCCAGGGAACTGACATCTCTCTTGTTTCATTATTAGATAAAGCTTCTATTTGAGGCGTTGCTTCCCCTTCTTGTACCAAAAGGAAAAGAAAAAGAACTTAGCCAAGGAAACATGGATATAGTATTAAATATATACAGAAAGAAGCTCCACATTGTTGGTTCACAAATGCGAGAGTTTGTGGCAGGAATATGTCCTCTTCTCGAGACAGTGCCACACAAGTCGACGCGTGGAACAGTGTGCCACCTTCTAGCTGAAATAAGCAAATATGTGCCAGAGATTGCACCTGTGACAGCCCTTGTTGAAGATCTCAACAGTTACAGCACCTCTCAGGTAGATACATATGATTATTCAAGAAGGCAAGCCGGATACAAGTACGTTCTTTCTCTTCTTTGATCCTTTTCATGTAATAGGCAAGGGCTTACTCCTCTTTTAAACAACAGAGTTGTTGATGCAAGCGATTTGAATAGCCCTATGTATCAAAACAAAGAGTGCGTTTTGATGGTCATATATTCTTTGCTTTATTTGTTGAAAGATCCAGATGCTTCAATACGCCTGCCAGCATCTTTTGGCCTCGTCAAGATAATACGCAAGTTGGCATCGATCACTCCAGAGCAATCAGAAACAAAGAAGAAAGGAATGCGCTCTATTAACAACAAGGTTTTGTTGGATCGAGTGAGGAAAGGATTAAAATCTTCAAATCGAAACGTACGTAAAGAATGTGTGCGATTGTTGATGGAGATTGTGCGCCGAGTTCCAAACTGTCCATATAGAGATTTAGGTACATTCATCTCAACGTTTTTTTGGCTACACTTAAATATCTGACACTAGTTTTTCTTCCTTCGTGGCCATTGCAAAGTTGTGCTGGTTGGAAAGCAGGAATCAGAAAATTTCTTCCTAAACTTGTGTAACATTAAGTTGCAGCACAATCTTCAAGCTCTTCGAATGCTCCATTCTACGGATACTTTACATAAACTCAAAAAGGTAAGTGTAATAATTCATAATCTTGGATTCCGCTGCTAATGGGGTGTTATTTGCAGATGTCATTGTGCAACATTCTCGTGCCTTTGTTGTCGCGTCATTTCATCTATGACCAAGAACAGGAAGGAGAAGCACCACTTGACAGCAATTTGTTGCACGAGGCCATTCTTGCAATCGGAAAGATATGCAAAGTGCTGCCTTGGAGTGATTACTATACTCTCCTCAGCAAATATCTAAAGGACATTCCACGCAATGAAAAGCTGCAGCATACTCTCGTGAAGCTACTTTGCACAATCCTGAATAACTTCCATTTTGTGACGCCTATCACAAAGAAAGCCGCAACAGATACCCAGATCCAGATGGAGCAGGAAGAAGATAAAATGGAGACAGAAATAGAGACAGATTCAACGAAGCCTAACACAGTACGTTTTCCGTTTGTAATTCCTTCTTTTAAAGTTTGGCTTGTTGCTTAAGCAATGCACATCTACAGATTGAAAAGATAATGATGGGAAAGGTGATCCCTCAAATGTCGCAATACTTAGTAGACACCAAAGATTCAACCAAAGTTATGCGTCCTGCTGTAGCACTGGCCATTGCGAAGATTCTCAACCTGTACCCCCACTCTATCGCCCTACACTTGCCCCCGCTTCTTACAAGTATTATCTCTCTCATGCAATAAATGTTCTCTGCTTTGTCACATACTTACACTCACATTTAACAGAGGTGTGCCAAAATTTGAGAAGCAGAATGGACGATGTGCGTGATGCTGCGAGAGAGGCACTCCGCGGCATATTAAAGGATATGGGTCCTGGCTACCTGGGTTTCATTATCAACCAGATTAAGACGTTCCTTAAAAATGGATTCGAACTCCATGTGCAGTCTTACACCATACATCACCTTATTAAACATCTGTTGAAGGTGCGTTCACCCACCTGCGCTCCCAAGAAACAAAGGAACATTTTATATATTCTCACATATATCAACAGAGCCGCCTTGTGAAACATGGACAAATAGATTACTGCATTCCTGATGTAGTGCCAGTTCTAATAGAAAACATTTTGGGCGACATAGCACAGCAAAAAGAAGTACAAGTAAGTGATATATACGAATGCACTGCTGGCCAAAACGGTTGCTAAAACTACATCTAAACAAATAGGAAATTACGCGTAAAACAATGGAAGCACGCAAGCCGGATCTGCCTTTTAACACATTTCAAATGCTTGCCCGAATTATATCGTATCCACATCTTAACTATCTGATGGATCCATTGCAAGACCTACTGGTATGCCCTTTGCACTCGATACGATGTGTTACACATTTTCTATCAAAAATCGCTAACACTAATTTTTGATAGAAGGAAACAGTATCCTTAAGAGAAGTGCGCAAAATTTCTGAAATATTAAAAAAATATCAATTATGGTGAGTTATCTATTTAAATCCTGATGGTGTAATGTTAATTCTTATACTCTTCATTGCAGGCCTTACTGCGAACTCTTCCATTAAAACTGCTGATTTATTGGTGTTCATCCACCAGCTTGTTTCGAACTTTATGTTCCCCACAGTGAACAAAGGTCGGATCTTTATAACAATGTCATTTTTTGTCTTTGCAAAGCTGCATTTATTAATGCCACATCCTATATTACAGAAGAGCCTGTTAAAAAAGAAAATTCCAATGAGGGAAAGGCCAATAAAGGCACTAGGTGGCTCGAAGATGAGCAAAAGAAATTCTTGATCGATGAACTGCCCTCTCCTGGTTTGATTTCTTGATCACTCGGTGTAAACTGTTTTACTTGATGATAAACTGACTTGGTGAGCCCTTGAACAGGCCTTAAATCGACGAAAGTAAAGAAGCAGGCTGGAGCAAATGTGCATGTACTGGCAGAGTTTGCCCTATTGATTTTATATGGATATCTTAAGGTCCGAACAAGCCATATGAGAAGTTTGAGCAACCCTTAGAATAATCTCATTTTTAAACTGTAACAGAAAGGATTGCTGTCAGCGAAAAATTTGGAGCACAGGCAAATGCTAGATCCTTATCTACACCTACTGACTAAACCAATTCAAGTAACCACTTTGCTAATCCGGCGTTAATGATGTTTGAGAACTAACTTTGTATTGTACCTTTTAATAATTAAAAGGGAGCTCCTGATCCTATTATCATTTTGTCTTTGAAATGTGTTTGCCACTTAATTCGTATGAGACTTCCTTCGGCCTCGTCTGCCCTTCCCATTTTGGTAGAGAGCGCATTGGTGCTTCTGCAAGATGGAGATATTAATTCAGAGATAAGTCAAGCATGCATAAAAGCCATCACAGGTAGGGAAGCGATTTTACCTGTAGTACAACGCTACATGCTGAAGCCTAAGAAAGGAAATTGAACTTGTTCTCTTTCAAACAGTGGCAATTAGTGTTGAGAACATCTTATCTGAGGCCCAAATACGGCAGTTGATTGTTTTGGCTTCTAGCGATTTAGATCACCTGCACAATCACGCGCGTACGTTTGCTCTTCTCAAAGCTATTGTTTCCAAAAAGTTCATGGTACCCGAGGTAATGACTATCCGTGCTGATGGGTGGTTTATCAAGATTGGTTTTTTTAAAAAAAGAATGCTCTCTGTACATGTACGTGTTGCTGTGCAGGTTTACGACCTTATGCAAAAACTGATTACCATTACAGTACAAAACCAAGCTTCTCACATTAGAGATATCGCACGCCATCTTGTAAGCCTCTCCTTTATCTGCATCTGAGTTTTGCCTTGTTTATCTAACATTCATTACTTCACTATCTTGGAACAGGTTGGGATATTCTTGCTGTATTATCCGTTGAGTAAAAAACGTTTAGAGCAGCATTTGGTCTTCTTCGTTAAAAACTTGAGCTATGTCCACGAGACAGGGCGCGAATCAGTGCTAGAGATGTTCCATGATCTTTTCTTAAAGTTCCCTCAGGAAGTTCTTGATCAGCATGCTGTAAGTGTTAACTCTTGTGTGATCTTTCTTCCATTTTACAGATGAGCAAAAGATGTTTGCTTCTCCTCCATCTAACCACTTTTACTTTTATAAAGGAATACTTTTTCTTGCCGCTTGTTATGTCACTTGTAAACGACGAGTCTTCTAAAATCCGTAAAATGGTTGGCGGCCTGATCACGCTGCTCCTAAAGCAGATAGGCCACCAGATGCGCCGTAAACTCTACCTCATCACCTTGAAATGGTATGACCAGTTTGCTGGCACGTTGAAGGGAACAGACGACCAAGGCAAAACCGAGGAACTGGCCTCTTCAAGCCGCAGCACAAAGACTTTAGGACGCGCTGCAACACAGGTATTCAGCGCTGAGTCTCAGCAAATAAAAGACTTCATGTTAACGTAAGTAATTCTCTTCTCTTTAGGTGCTGGGTTTGTTTGTGGATGCAAGCCCCGAAATGTTTCAGAAAGAAAAGAAAATGGTCAAACTTGCCTCTACTTTACACGTATTCCTTTCAGTGAGTGCATCCAAACAGCTAAAAACAAAAAATGAACCAGGTAATTAATCATCAAGTATATATATATATAGCCCTTTTGTGATTCTATAAATCTTACCAATTAATCTACTAACAGAAGAGGAAGATGCAGGAGACCAAGAGACACCTGCATTGGGCATGTGGGACGTGGAATACTATTCCATGTGTGTCTTGGAAAAGCTGTTTGCATGTGCTCCAGCTTTCATTCTTAAAGCCTCTCTAAACACGCTGTGGTTGGACATCTATCGGCTTGTGACCCATCCGCATGTGTGGCTGCGTGTGGTATCCAACAGGCTGTTAGGCCAGTACTTCCAAGCCATACAAGCAAACGGAGGAAAGATCCAAGAGCGTTCCTTCCTTGGAGAGAAGGGCCGAACATTCAATCTGGCGAAACGACTCTGTTGGATGTTAGATGGTCCTGAAGAAAAAATGCCTGAGGCACTGCAGATTCAACTTCTTAAGAATCTATTATTCCTCTCGATTACTTTGTATCACCAACCCTCACTGGCTGCTACTGCACTTGCCAGACTCCTGCAAAAGAAGAGGCGTCGCATAGCAAAGCAGAATGGTTCACTTAACACAGAGGAAGAGGACAATGGAGACCAAGAGGAATCTAATGATGAGGATGAAGATGAAGATGAAGATGATCAAGATGGCGAAAATGAAGATGAAGAAAATGAGGATATGGAAGTGAACGAAACTGAGATGAAACGAGACGAGGTGGCGAAGGGAAAGGAAGCAACAGAGGGCGAGCACAAGGCTCTTCACTGGCTGTTTCGCCGACTGTCTTTCCTCGCGCGCAAACCCGGCAACCAACGGGTACACCCACACCCACATCAGAGGGGAAGAGAGAGAATGTATGAATGGTTAGCCATAAGTCTTGTGGCAGTATGACCGTGGGCCCTTGGGGCTCTCGCGCTCGAATTGCTTTCCAGTAGCGCGTTAGCACAGAGAGTAGAGAGATGTGTATTGAGAGAGCAGAGATATGTGACAAGAGTAGAGATGCTTACTCTGTTGGTCGTAAGGGTAGAGCGAGACCCCAATATTAGGGTCCTATGTGGCCATGCACGTACATGTGGCTAACAGGGCTTTATGTTTGTATGTTTTGCAGCGCTTGCTAGTCTTGCGTTGGTTTGCAGGAATGTCGGTAAAGGTCACTGCTGAGTTGCTGAAAGAGTTCTTGGTTCCCATTCTGTCACCGCTCTATCGCATTACGGAGAGCAAGGATCAAGCTGATGAACAAGTCAAGCAGTTTGCTGCGCAACTGGAGGAAATCATTCGCAAAACGGTGGGCCACAGTGCTTACTATGATGCTTACAACAAGGT
>MRZZ01001511.1:0-10043 GCA_002025285.1 Acanthamoeba comandoni | reverse complement strand
GTCGGCACATGGTGGTGATGATAATGATGACACAGCTTCTGGCTCTACTTGTTCTGGCAGCTTCCCACTGGTGCCATACATGGGAGTCATCACCAGAGACTTCACCTTCTTGGATGAGGGCAAYGTGAACWGCTTGGAGAATGGCTTTGYCAACTACGAGGAAGATGGAGCTGTGGGGCCARCTGCTTTGTGAGCTGAGGCTTCTGCAAAGGCAGCCATGCACCATTGAGTGTGACTTGATCGTGGACAACTATTTGGCCAACTTTTCTCCACTCACTGACAACAACCTGTACAATACTTCATCTTCCATACTTCCAGCCCTTCGAGCCTTGTAACAAACATCAACATCAACACCACATGTATTTATTTATTTTGCTGTATCTCTGAAGAGGAGATGCAATGCAAAAAGAAAAAGATTGTTAACCCTACCTTGGAGACCATACACCTTTCTTTACAATTGATTGATTGATTCCTTCGTCCAACAGTTCATTCGAGTGAGCCCATGTACGTTTCTTTTCTTCTCAAGGCAACAATCCACCCATCCAACAAAGTTGGGTCCATGGAGTGTTGCCTCGGTTGGCCCTTCCACAGCGCATTCTTCTCTTCTCGACGCTTGGTCTCTTCTATTTCTTGAATGAGCTCCTCCATTCGTTTTGATACTTCTTCTTCAGCTATTTCTCCTCGGCGTATGGACAGCAGCAATTCTCTTTCCTCTGAGTTCTGTTCATCGTAGGATATAATCAGATCCTCGCTTGCCAGCAATCTCTTTGCTTGAAACAAGAGCCTCACATAGTTGTACAGCTCATTGCCTTTGGATTGACTCCCTGATGTATTGAGATGAGTTGAAGAACTGATATCTATTGCAGAGTGGTAAGTTACCTCCTCCTCCTCCTCCTTCTTCTTGTTGTTGTTTTAGGTTTTGTCTTTCTCTCCTTTGTTCCGCCAGCTGGTTTCTGAGCTCCTGTTTTTTCTTCATCTTTTGCTCAATCTCAGATAAGGCTTTTGCTTTCTCAGGCGGGTGCTCTTTCTTTGGCTTGTTGCTTTGGCGTCTGGCCTGCTCCTCTCTCTTTCTCTGCTGTTTGATTCTCAATTTTTGCTTCTTTTCTTTTGCCCACAAATAATTCTGCATTGCACAGAGAAAAAAGTGTTAAGTTTTAATTTGACAAAGAGAGTGGCCTTGTTCTGTTTGATGACGATGAAGAAGGGGATGTTGTCAACATGCCTGAGCAGGTCCTGTGAACTTTTTGATGACGTTGTCTGTGATGAGCAGATCCCTATAACTCTGCTTTAGTTCCTTCCACTCCTCAGACTCATAACACATTTTCTGCAGAACCATCAGGTCAGTGAACATGCATTGGCGGGGGGGGGGGGGGTGATCAGATCGATCTGCACCTGCACATACAGGGATTCGATTGCAAATACGTTGGCTGTGCAGCAACAGGAAATGGTGTTAAGTTAATGCTGTTGTGTAGTTTCAGTTTTCTTTTTACTTTTCATCATGGGCCTGCACGTACCCTGCAAAAGGAGCGTGCCAAACTTGGCAACCTCATCGATCCTAATGGGTGGCATGGATCGCTGCGACAACGTCCACTCGTAGATCTTGACATCTATTGCATCTAGTAGTAGAGGAGGAGTTGCAGGTGGCAGTTCAACAAAGACATGAAAAGCTGCTGGCACTATAAAGAGGATCATGGGGATACAAAACCTATGGTGAACAGATTGCGAGTCCCCACTGCACACACGGCGTATAGCTCCACCTAGAAGGCAATTAGATCTGATAACAAGTAATTCTCTTCCAGCAGTGGCTCACCTCCTCATTTGTGGTGGGGTCTCCAGGGATAAGCAGGTTGTGAGCGATGGGACCAGTGGCAGCGCAGAAGAGCAGCTTTGGTGTTCCCCTGACTGGTCCCTCTTTAACTGTGTTGCTGCATTTCTCCAGAAACAGTTCGATGGCTTGTCGAGCTGCATCTATGCAAAACATTTCACAACAATCAGATCCCATTTCTGAGTGTTGTGAAGGTGTGCCCCCCCCCCAATTAATATGTTAACAACGATTTATTTTTTTGGCTGAGACCTTTCTTTTCTAATCTTTTTGTGCAAACTGAAAGAGTTGAATCCATCCTGTATTTGTTCAGCACTTGCAACCCCCAAAATGGTTTGACCAGAGAAGGAAAGATACAAACAAACAAACAACAATCAACAAATCCAGACGCAAACACTCAAAATCAAAGGGCGGGATTTTTTGGTTGTGTTTTCGTCCCTCACTGTGAGCGAAATGCCAATGGTTTCTTGAACAGATTTCTGGTGGAGTGGTATCTCTTCTCTTCCAAGATGAAAACACACTATACACATACATACTCTTTTCTTCTTCTTTCTTTTATTGTTTCTTCTTGAACTTATTATTATGAGTGAACAACTCCACATTATTCAGCACAGGCGGGTGCACAAGGGACGGCCTCTCTTTCGTGCACACGAGAAGCCCTTCTCTTACATCTTTGTCCACAGCCACTCCCACAACAGCGGCCCTCTTGATCCAGCAAAGAGAGTGCCAGCAGGTTATTGCTCACCTCCATCATTTGAACAAGCATGCGTATTTAAAAAGTTAATGTCCCTCTTCTTTTCTCTTTATATCTTGTGCTGATGTAGATCAAGCGCATGATGCCAATGCATTCTTGCTGGGCAATGCCAGAGATGTGGTGGTCACTTCGCTGCCTGTCGAAGAGGCATACATGAGTACGGTGAACAGAGCTATGATATCTATCAGCCTTTTTCCCATTCTGCTTTGCCTGCAAACTGAACAACATCCATCTCTCTCACTACAGACTATTGGAGCGACACTCTAAATCTTTCACCAGCAGTCGTGTATGCAGTGCCAGCAGAGCAATTCCACGATTCTACTCTCCAGGTTTGAATTGAATCGTTGTTTTGTTTGCTTCATGATGTCAGTGACATTGATCAATCCCTTCTGTTTAGTCACTCTTGGACCATATCGATTTGTTTATTGAATTTCTGAAAGAACAAAAAGCCAAAGGCGTGTTGAAAGAAACTATTGTACTATCTGTCTTCGAAGCTGATCAGAGAGATAAGCAGCTCCTTGAATGTCTTCAGAAAGCTGTACCACTCACCTTCTTCCTGCAATTGTGTTCTCTGTTTGCTGATATCTCACTTTTGCGTTTAGGGTCTGGGACATGTCGTTCCAGAATGCAACTACGATCTTCTTGACCTTGGCACAAAGACCACTTGGCGCAAGGTACGTTCCCAGTCATGTCATTATCAATGCTCATTTACTAAGTTGGTTTTTAGTTTTGTGAATCAAACGGTATTTCCCAAGTTGATGGTGGTGTCTTTCATGATGTCGAAACGCTCCGCCAGTTTATCCAACTGCAGCTGAGCCACGGCCACTCAGTGCTGCTGAAATCGCCCCATGGAATTGGTACATATTGCATGCAAATTGCTGTGACGAGTGAGCAGTAAGACTGATGATTGGCTACAGGAGGGCTCGACCAGCTCCGAATCAGACCTGATCCGCAAAACACAATCTTTCAGTTCTCCAAAGAACAGCTTGCATTCGTTAGGCTGATTTTGGATCATGAACACGAGGTAAGCTAATCAAAATGCAAATTGAATTACATGTAAAGACATTCTCACACATCTTTTAAAGGTATTGGCAGAAACATTTGCGGACAATGTCGAAAGCGAACAAGTGGTGGATATCTACATAGATCCAGTTTTATCTAGTCATCACAACGCGGAGGTCTTTGATCAGCTTACCAAAAGGCCCTCTACAAGTGAAGGAGGCATTGCTTACTATGGGTATGGGTTTCCGTTCCATAAAAGATTGCCCTCCGCTAACACACATACCAGTGCAAGGTATCCCTCTGTTCACTTTGAAGCAAAGCAACAAATAACTGAAGTTGTGAAGAAGAGCCTCTTACCAGCCCTTTTGAGGGTTACATATAAAGGACCTGCAGGTAATGCGCAGTTTCCAACTAAGTAGTTGATATCGTACTTACTGCTGCAAAGGTGTGGATGTTTTGTACAGGCCACCACACCCACCACACTTCATAGAACTTAATATGAGAACAGATGCTATTACCTACATTAAGCACCTTGCGGATCGTATTGGGAAAAAAAACTATGGTAAAGAACCGGGACAAACGGCATTTATGACGCTAGTCAATCTTCAACATTGTTTCACTTTCCCCCAAATTCTGGACACATTTGGGGGAACGCTGGAATGTATGGATGAAGGCGTTTTTGTGCTCACA
The DNA here is from genome assembly GCA_002025285.1 of Acanthamoeba comandoni. NCBI lineage: Eukaryota > Discosea > Longamoebia > Acanthamoebidae > Acanthamoeba > Acanthamoeba comandoni. The sequence goes on along the minus strand of MRZZ01001511.1, from coordinate 5,775 downwards.
AACCCCAATCGCCACAGGTAAATTCTCTCATGTCTTTGTATACGTTGTAATCACTGAACTTGCGTCGTGTTCAGATGGGGCTTCTATGATGTCGCTGCTATTAGTCCTCTTGGGTTACATGTTGCGGAAGGGATCATGCGTAAAGGCTTAACAGCCATTTGGGGAGAGGAAACTGCCCACACCATACTAAACGACATTCAGCGCAATACAAGCACGCTTCTTACTCGCAGAGGTTGATATAATATTTCCTTAACACTATCTTTTATGGAGCTAGTAACCATACATCAATCTGTTGCGGTCGTGAAAGGAACTGAATTGCCTTTTTTTGTTGTTGCAAGCAGGGCATAACACTTATCCCTACTTGGTGTCCTTGCCTCCTGATTACGAAGATCCGTGGACCCCGGACACAAAATGGCCCCTTATCATGTTCCTTCATGGCATGGATGAACGCGGTTCTGATTTGAGCGGAGTGAAAAACCATGGCATTCCCAAGACAGTACTGCAACACAAGGTCAGAAAAAAAAACATTTGTGTGTTTTGTACTTCAAGCAATGATAAGACAATACCGATCTGTAAGTGGTATACTATCTTGCATTCAGGACTTTCCATTCATCAGCGTGAGTCCTCAATGTTCCAAGGACGAGTCGCATTGGGACATTCAAAAACTCAGAGCTATTCTCGACGAGGTAAGGACTCTGAAATACCAGTGCATGGTGGGGTCACTGAAGAGCAATATTAAAATTCTCACTTAACTGGTACCGAACAGGTAGAGAAGGAATTCCGGGTCGACCCGACCGCATCTATCTAACAGGATGCAGCATGGGCGGCGAAGGTGTATGGCGCTTGGCCATAAGCAACCCGGATCGTTTTGCAGCCATCGCTCCAATATGTGGCGACGCCCCTCAAGAAAAAGCCGAACACGTCGAACGCATCAAGGTTTGTGGACACTTAGCACAATATCTATCCCATATACACTTTTCATTTGGGTGCGTGCTGCTTACTTCTCAGCTGCAACACACTTTTATGCAGCATTTACCCATTTGGGTGTTTCATGGAGTGCAAGATATGGTGGTTCCTTTTGATGATTCACAAAGAATGGTAGAGGCCCTTCGCCAAGTTAGAGCGAAAGATGTCAAGTTCACAGAGTACCACGACGTGGCCCATGACGCCTGGACAGGTAAAGACAGACAGAGAGATTCCACTCGTTGCGCTTTTTTTTTTTGTTTTTGATGATATCAACAACTTCCATCTCTCTTCTCTCTTTTCAACAACAAACAGATACCTACGACAATCCTGAACTGTATCAGTGGTTCTTATCACACACGAAAACCAAAGTGGCGCTGTGATTTAATCACACACACACACACCAAAGCCAGGATGTGGGGGCTGATGATGTTTTCCAACAATTTATATGTTTTTACAACATTTTAGTGATTATCACAATAAAAGATCGTGTCGCCCACTTCGGGGAAGAAAGAAATGGTTCTCACACGGAAAAGGACACCACCATTGAGAAGAGGGCCCTCTCTCAAGGACGCCACCGACCTGACGCGGTGCGTTAGCTTCTGAAGTGCATCTCACCTGGCGCAGTTGTTCTCTTCTCTTCTTCGATAGCACCCCCCCATTTCTGCTGGCCGCCATTGTTGCCAAGAAGTGTGGCCACAGTAAAGTAACCGCAGGTAACCAAACCCAGCAGCTGGCAGGAGAGCTTTGTGAAGTTGTTGAACAGCTTACGTGACAGTGTGTGGTGTGTCCATTTTTAGTACACAGCTGCGCCCCACTGACCTCACAAAAAGAGAGAGGGCGCAAAAGAACGAAAACCAAGAAAGCGGCGCTGTGATTTTTTTAATCACATTCTCAAAGTTAGGGGGGGAGGCTGGTGATGTCTTTCACATTTTTTTTGTCTGTCAGCATTTTAGTGATTAGCATTCTAAAAGATCGTGTCGCATAAAACACACCATTCAAGCCATTGCCAAGGCCAAAATTTTTATTTAGCATTGGTTTACTTCTTGAGAACGCCCAAGATGTCGTCCTCTCTGTAGATGTGCAGTTCCTCACCGTCAAGTTCAATCTCTGTGCCTCCATACTCGCTCAAGATCACATTATCTCCCTCCTTCACGGTGAGAGGGATAATTTGGCCCTCCCTGGATCTCGCTCCAGTGCCGACAGCAACAACGAAGCCCTCGTTCATTTTCTTCTGTGCGCTCTCGGGAAGGACTATTCCTCCAATGCTGGTCACAGGCTTGGCCTTTCTGATGAGGACACGATCCATCAAGGGAACAAATCTCTTCGACTAAATGGCAAATACAACGTTAATAGGAGATATCTAACAAATCATGATCATGCTGAATTGAGAGGCCAATTAAAGTTTGACTGCATACAAAGAGAAAGGACTGCATACCATTTTGAGCGTAGGATGAATTGATCTGCAGGTAAGGAGTTCCTTTAACGAAAATTAGGCTCTTTCTTTTTTGTGCCAAGCTAAAGTACCTGCCTCCCCCCCTTTCTAGGAAAAGAGGATGACGTCACTTCTGCGGACATGTCTCCAATCTTAAAACAGGAAACAAAAGCGAAATATTACGGAAAGCTGCCCGAATATTGCTGTCCCCAAAGTATTTAATTTATTTATTTATTTTATTTATTTTATCCTCATTTCTTAATCTTAATAATTATGTCCTGGGCAATCGCAGGTCTGCTTTCGTGTGCAGAGAGTGCAAGAAGGCTGTCCGTGCAGGTTGGCGTCGCCAGCTGTGGTAATCCATTTCCCAATTTTCATCAGGTGTCTCCAGTTCTTCTTTGTTGTTGTTCTCTTGTGCAGCTGAAAGAATAAAGGAGACAGAGTCCTCGCGAATGTTTTCTTGTGTGTACTTGGTGGAGGTTGCAAGATGGTGTTGAAGGGATGCAAAAGAGGAAGGAAACAATACAAATGGCGGAAAGAAGCACACAACAGCCAAAGCCAGAAGTGCAAACCAAGGGCAGCACACGAATACTAACCGTTTGCATGTACTCCCATATGGCTTTGTAGAATTTACAGAATGGAAGGGCAACATTGAACCCATGCTTGGCCTGCCTAGTAACTTGGCTAAAGCTTTGCAGATTCTCATGGTGCTGGTCGTGGGCTTGTCTGTCTGCCACACAACAAATGTGGCAGACAAAGCTTCAGCACGCAGTTGTAGCAACCCTTTATGATCAAATAGAAACAGTAGTTGTTGTTGTTGTTTGAGCATCTCTTTGGCCCAAAAACAGCCAACAGTCAAGAGTTACAATATGAACCTCCCGATGCTCACTGCACACACACATCATGCAAATGCCGTGATGTTGTCGTCTGACGACGTTGACAATTCGAGTTATTGCCACGTCAACAAACACCTTCTTGGCCATTCCAGAAATACATGGAAAGATGCGGATTGTTCCAGAAAAAAGCGAAATAATAAATATTTGAATGGCAAATTTTTTGTACAAATTTTCTCTCCCTCGAATAAACGGACACGTTCTCACTAGTGAGGGGTGCTGCTGCTGCTCAGTGCGGCGTGTTGCGAGTCCAGTATCAGGAGTGCGTCCTCGTTTTGCTTTTTGGATATCTTTTTGGCAGCCCATGCCCCACCAACCATTCCAGACAACACACAAGCGCCCACCGCTGCAGCGCCCTTGGCACCTTATAGTTTCCACCAGGGAGGGGAAAGAGGGCCAAATGGTTAAGAACAGGAACGGTCTTAGCAAATGAGACACACACGCACGCACTTACCTACAACAGCACCGATGGGACCGAACACCAGTCCCCCGATGGCTGCGCCCACTATTGGCAAACTGTATGTACTATACTGTGATCCCTATAACGTGTTGTATCAGTGCATTAACAACACAAAGCACAGAGACCCGGCATTTGCTGGAAAGGAAACAGAGAGGCCTTGCCTTAGCCAGTTCTGAAACAGCAGACTTTGTTTGGAATTCTGCTTGCATCACCTGTTCCTCCACTATGAGAAAACACAGTTGTTAGACTTCTGATGGAACGAGACATACACGCCATAGTTACCTTCATCAATCATAGGTTGTTGGTGCTGGTAAAAAGAGTTTAGGGAAAGGATTGTAGCCAAACTATATTATAGAAAAGAAAAAGTTACCTGCACAAGCTCATTAAAGTCTTTAAAAAGTTCTAAGAGTTGTTCCAATTCTTCTTCCAAGGAATCTAACGATTCATCGGCTGAGATATCCAATGCTTTGTTTTTATATTTGGAATCTGCAAATCTATTAGTGTATGCCGCAGGAGAAAAGGGAGGCAAATCTACCTGGCGACAAAACAGTTCTTGGCTTTTGCTTTAACATTTGTCCTCCCTCAACAATGGACATCTTTACATCTTCTTTTAGTGCACTGTGGTAAGAATCATTGTCATCATTGCCACTATCATTAGCATGTTTGTTCTGCTCGATAGGTGCATACTCTTCCATTACTGAAGGATTGGAGGAAGAGAAGTTAGATTTGTTATTTATCAGGGGACAGATAGTGGGAATGATGATTGTGGTATTACCTGAAAAAAGAGTTGATGGTGATGTGGGAGATTTCAGCATCTGCAAGGCCATGCCATCAACTTGCTTGAAGCTGTTGCACACCTTCTCAAAGTCTTTCCTTAGTGCATTTACTTGGGATTTATGAGGTTGTGTTTGGTTTCTGTTCCTGCTCTGGTGTCCTAAACTTGAATAACTGGAAGATATATCCTCCAGTTCCATTTCGATTTCCTTGCATATGGCTGTGGCATTCATTCTTTCTTGTTTAAGTTTCTCTAGAAGTTGTTTGCTCTTGGTGCCAGACAATTTTTTCATCTGTATTTCAAATGAGAGTACGAGTCAATGCCTTTGCTCAGTTTGTTTTTTTTTTTGGGGGGGGGGGAGGAGGCATGATGGTGGGGGGGAATACAAGAAGAGACATCTTTTTGATGCTTTGGCTGAAGGATAAGAGCTTCTGGTAAGTCGATTCGATCTCTGAAGGGCCACGCCAGAGCACGCTATCAAATGGTTGTCCCCCCTTTATATTCTGCTCACTGCCACCAACCTCTGTTAACTCATCATCATAATCTTCATAGAGCGTTCGTGTCTTGCTTGACCTCTTTTTCATTTGCATGGCCGAAACAAAGGTACACCACAGAAAAAAAGAAATCTGGCCTTGCTTGGCGATTGTCTAAAAAAAAAAAAATATTAAACTTTAAAACTTTATTAAATTTTAAAAGAAATAAATTGAAAAAATTATTCAAATATTAAGGCACGGATGGCCGAGCGGTCTAAGGCGCTAGACTCAAGTTCTAGTGAGGGAAACCTCGCGTGGGTTCAAATCCCACTTCGAGCAACTCATTTTTTGTTTAATTCCTCAAAAAGGCAATTAAAAATAACTGTGAGGTTAATATTTTTTTTTGTAAAGGGTAGATAGTTGATCAAATAAAAACTGAGAGTTTGAACTGCAACTGCGCTGCAAACTCAAAAAAAACAAAGTTGCAACTACCACCAAAAAAGCAGAGGGTCCAAGTAAAAACTGTGATTCTGAATGTGACCAAAATATACTGTGACTGGTATTTAAAAAAAAAAAAACACTCTCCCACAACAACACTGTTGTGCTTCTGCCAGGCCCTCCAACTCAGTTCAAATCTTGGAAGAGAGAATGATGATTACAAGAAGGAAAGAAAATAAATAAATAAATAAGGCCACCCTGAAGGCAATGCACACATATTCCTGCAAATAATATTAATGAATTTATTTATTTATTTTAAATAAATGGTTTGGTTGTTG
>MRZZ01001505.1:0-17557 GCA_002025285.1 Acanthamoeba comandoni | reverse complement strand
AGCTCTTTTAGGTTAGAGAACAAGTACCAGCCTGCCTTATTGGACATCCAACAGAGCAACAAGTTGAATATAAAGAATAAATCTGTTTTTGATTCTACCAAGGTTTGTTTGTTTTTTCCTCTCTCTCTCTTCTCTCCTCTCTAGGTTTGATTTTTTTTACTCAAATTTCTATCGCCATCTGCTGTATCAAAGGTTAGCGATCACTATGCAATCATTCCAACTACTTTGATCCCAAGCAACGAAACTATCAACTCTCTGAATGGCGATGAAAGGAAATTGTATTTCATGGTGTTGTCTAGGCTCATGGGTATGATTTAAAAGACTCGCAAGAAACAACCTTATGTATGGGAGCTAATTTTGTATGTGATAACATGCACAGCTTCGTTTATGTCCGATTGCGAGAAGCGGCAAGTGGAGATTATCACTGTAAATAATGGGATACATCACTTCAGAGGCAGAGGTACAACAATTGTAAAGCCTGGGTGGCGGCAGATTGATGCATTTCTCTCTCTGGATATCCAACCGGAAGAAATACATGATCCTTCTCAGACATCAGATCAACAGAACCACTCCACTTCCTTAAGTGAGGAGGATGAAGAGGTGGATTCACTCTTTGCTTTGGCTCACCAGTTGAAAGTAGATGAATGGTTGGAGTGCTTGCTTCCTGCTGCTCTTGTACAGGACTATACCAAGCCTCCTCCTTTATTAAATGAAGCTACGTTGCTTCATCTGATGGAGACTGCAGGTAGGAGTTTAGAGAACGAAAAGAAGACTCTGAAAACGATGGAAGAGGCGTTGGAGGAGATGGATGTGGAGGAGTCTTTAAAGGATTTTGGCTTAGGGACTCCTGCCACAAGAGCAGCAATTATAGAAAAGTTGATCAACGTGAAATATGTCCGAAGAGAAGGCAGAGTGTTGATTCCAACGGAGAAGGGAAAGATACTTGTGGAGCTTTTGAAGCAGACCCGGTCAAGCCTTTTGAGTCCCCAATTGACTGGACAGTGGGAAAAACGATTGCAAGACATTTGGAAGCAGAACGCAGACCATAACGTGTTTTTAGACGATATCAAGCACTTCACAGAAGCAGTTGTAGCAGAAGCAAAGGATGGAGCTGCCAAAATGGCTAACTTTAAGACAATAATGAAGAAGATTGATCAGTTTGATGAGAAGAAGGGGGATGAGGCTGCTCGCGAAGAACCTATAGAACCAGAGACAGTAGAGGAGTTAGGTACATGTTGGAAATGTGGAGGTACGATGGTGACGAAAGAAAAATGGAAGGCCTGGAGCTGTTCAAACAGCAAACCCAAGGGCTGCGACTTTGTCTTGTGGAAGCAAACTGCAGGGAGAACTATGAGCAAGGTCACAATTCTTTCCCCCAGCTTAGTAGTAAAACTTTGGCTAACTTTCTGATAACCTAAAGGAGGAGCTCTTGGATCTTCTGAAAAATGGTGTGACGCCATTAATCACTGGCTTTAAGTCCAAGAAGGGGAAACCATTTGATGCAAGGCTTGCAATTAACCAAGACAACAAAGTAGTGTTCATGTTTCCTTTCAACCCGAAACAGAAGTATTACAAGAAAGCCCGTTTGTACAATGTGCCCTCATAGTGGTGTGTACCATTTGGCCAACATAGCATTGACTAAATACTTCCTTTCACGAAAAAGAGTGCACCATCCTCATTTCAGGAGCTTTTAGTGAACTTTTTTTTTTTCATCAGATACAACAGCTTGTGATGGCATTACTAACATGAGCAGCAGGTTTTGTGGCTTTTTGTCACTTTTACTCTTCCCTATCATCCTACTTAGGTTCGATCAAAAAAAAAAAAAGAAAAAGAAACTTGGCTAAGAGTAAAGAAGATGGAACGCACACAAACGCGTTAAGTATTACCACAATGGCCATTTGTACTTTTAAAATATTTATTATTCTCACCCCCTCCCCCCCCAAAACAAAAATTGGATTTGATCTTGCAAAACAAAAAGAATGCCAAAAAAAAAACTGACGGGTGGTGTGTGTGGGTGCTTTTCGAGTGCGTGGCATGCCGGTATAGAGGCGAACTTTGTTCTCATCTCGGGCGGATGATAAAAGGTGCTTATAAGGAATTTGGATTGTTGGCAATGGATCCCCTTGACACGGAGTGCTACCGACCAGTGGCAAGCGAGGGAGTGCCATATCCCGTATGTTCGTGCCAGGGATAGTCGTGTTGGCCCCAGCAAAACTGGCTTAAAAAATTGGAGGCCTTCTCTCTACACACCCAGTTGTGAACGCCACCTATTAAATGTATATATGTATGGGTGTGGAGTGGTGGAATGAAACAGGGATTGTGAGGACTAGACAGGGCACTGGGGCTTTTACAAAAGAATCGTTGGATTAGTTCTTCAAGTTTTACACAGTCAGGCGGATGAGTCTTATACGAAGAGCAAAAACTGAGCTGAAGTTAGACAGGGATGGACTCAGGGAGAAGGAAAAGGATAGACAAAAGGAGAGACGAAGTACAGTAGGTTCAATCAAGGGCCTCATAAAGGAAGAGAAGAGCAAACCAGAGAGGCGTACTCCTTTCACTGATGGAAAAATGAAAAACAACAGGCTTTGTTGTTCCACTGGAAACTTAAAGATGGAGATAGATGTGAAGACACCAAGAGTCACTGTCAAGCATGCTACTTCGAAGAATCAAATATCTGAGGAAGAGGATAGAGAGCTGGCTTTGAAAGTAGAAGAGATAATGGCCTCTATCTTTGAAGATGATTCAATACAAGACAAACAGATATCACAAAGGTGGGGTCTTCAAGTCTCCAATGGGAACAGAAACAAAGATGTGACGATGCAATCGATCCCGTTAGAAAAGAGGAAGAAGAGAGGTAGGATAGTTTCAGATAGTAGCAAAGTGAAGAGAGAAACAAACAAAACAAAAGCCCACAAGCTCAAAGGAGGCCAGACAGAAGAGGGAAAGAATATATCTTGGCTGGACCTGGCCAAAAGTGATATGTCCACCACCATTGATAGTCTTGTTTGTGAACTTTTTGAGAGCTTTGATCAAATTGAGACAATCACCGCAAGGATCAAAGTCAATCAAGTGGTTATTCCAATTTGTGGTGTTCAAGATAATTTGAACAAACAGGTGAGCTCTATCCACTTGGAGGAGAACGAAGCAAAGAAGAAGGAAAAGAAGGAAAAGGAGAAACAGAGGGCCAGGGAGATATATGGCAAGTTATTGGAAAGCTTAAACGAAATCTCACCTATCAGAGTAAAGAAGAAAGAAGAGCATGTTGAGGAAGACGCTAATGAGAGGTTTCCGAGAAGGCACAAATCCAACAAAGACAAAGTTTTGGTAAGACAGAGAGAACCCTGCCAAAGAGGAGAGCGCTTACAACAACTGGAAGCCTTGAGAACAGAAGAGTTGAGACCCAGGAAGAGAAGTGCCCCCCCTGCTGTACAGAGAAGCAGAGATGACGACGACGAGGAAGGTATTCAGGGGAGGAATGGAAGTTCTGCAGCCCTACAGAGATCTAAAACTACAATGCCAACTGGTAAGATCTCAGATGATTTCGAGTTGGACAACAAATTCATGGAAAGTATCAATCCAACGCTGCGATCACTTCCACTTCACATCCTTAAGGCAATCAAATTGCAGTCCCAGGAAAGGCATACAAGTCGTAAGCACAGTGATGTAGAAGAGGGATCAGAGGAACTCATACGAGAGGGAAGGAAGAGAGGAAACACGGCTATTGCTCTTGTGCCTTACATGGCACCGAAGGACGAATTTTACTCATACCCAGTCCCCATAAGAAAAGTCAAGAGCGAGCCATTCCTTAGCTCTTGGGACTATTCAGCTCAGCAGATCTATCAGACCAAGTCGAGCAAATCAACGCTGGTATCGAGCCCAATGGATAACCTGATGTATTCCTCTCGGTCTCTTTCATTCTCTTCTGCAAGCAGCTCTCCTTGCCCTTCCCCTTCTCCCAAGGCCAGCTTGCATCCACTTTCTCGCTCTACATCGTTCTCTGCTTCAGATTGTTCACAAACAGACTTTACTTCTGCTCTCTCTATTTCTGACTCTGATCAATCTTCTCGCACGTGCTCATTTGGATCTGAAGGAGAAACGACAGAAGGAGATGCAGAGGCCGATGGAGCATATGAATCGGAAGAAAGAGAGGAAGAGGCAAGGGGAAGAAGGACTAGTATGATAGCCCTAGACATGCCAGAGAGAAGAAAGCCCAGAAGTAAATTTGGCAACAAAAGTAGGAAAGCAATGGAGTATGATGATCAAGAGATAAGAAATATTGAAACATTCGAGAGTATGCTGCAAGAGATGTCACTAAAGGCAGAGAGAGAAGTAACCTACAGAATGAAAGAGGACAACATTAAATATGTGATCTGTGGTTGCTTAGAGGGCCTATTTGCTGTGCTCTTCTATGATGCTGAAGATATAGGTACTCTCAAATAGCAACTCAAAAATTGCTGCTTGTTACTTATTGTCATCATTTTCTTTTTGTGTGTTAGACAAATCATATGTGGATACCTTCCTGGCAACTCATTGCTGCTATACTGATAGTATGGTGCTATTCACGCGATTAAAGGATATGTAAGTTAGAAAACCTCATACTGTTTAAAGAGCTGGGATTAACATATTAGTTGATGTTGCCAGGTATATTGGAGTTTCTTCAGAGAGCAAATTTTTTAAACAGAAATACAACAAAGTTCACAGTCAGCTGCTATCTGTCAGGGTCAGGTAAGGAGTTACTCTTACACCCAATTTTTATTAATAAAAAAATACTTCTTACGCAGAGAACTTGATTTCGTTCTTTCTCAAGGGTCGTACACATCATAAAACGATGGATCGACCTGTTTTATACAGATTTCCAGAACCAACCTGGTCTACTCAAAGAGTTAGAAGCTTTTGAATCAATGATGCCCCTTTTTGGAGGAAAATATCAGCACTGGCAGTCAGTGTTGCGGACTGCTAAGGTAATAGTTCTGTTTCCTCTGTTCACAAGTGTATTTGGGATTAATCATTTGGGTTTGTAGGCAAAGGCCCAAATGCGGTTTGAAAAGAATTTCAAGCGCACTGCCACCCCAGGAGAGGTGCCCACTCCTCTTGTACCCAGACAACTCAAGTGTCCAAGCTTCTTGGACTTTCATCCCTTAGAGGTAGTCAGTCAGTTTCTGTGTGTGCTGCAGATAATTGTTCTGGTTGATGAATCAAACAATCCTATTATCAGGTGGCAAGGCAGCTCACACTTTTGGATTGGAAATTGTTTGCTGCAATTGAACATAGAGAGTGGCTGGGCACAGTGTCCACTCCACAACAACACTGCGGATCCATTCTTTCAGGTGCCGTAGCAGTTTCCAACACTCAACGTTGGATCAACTTTTCTCAGCAGGTGGGACTACCTTTAATGCTAGCTTCTAGGGCAATTTTCTTCTGAACTCTTTTTTTTGCTCTTTTATGTTGCAGGGGTGCTCTTGGGTTGCTACTGAAATCATAATGACTCCAAACCCCAAGCAGTGTTCTTCAGTAATACAGCGATTCATAGAGATCGCAGATGTAAGTTTCTTTTTACATGTTCAACGCACGTTTATTTGCTCGCTAACAGACTTAAATTTCCACTGGCAGTACTGTTTCGTAATGAACAATTTTAATGGTCTGATCCAGATCTACAACGCTCTTACATTGCCCGCCATCTCACGCCTATTCTCTGCATGGAAGTGCGTGTCAGAGCGGCATCTCAACAAGCTCAAAGATATACAAAACTTGGTTGATGTTAAGAACAATTACGGAAATCTGAGACAAACAATCAGCCATGCCAACTGTCCAAAGATACCCTGCTGCGAGCTGTTTTTGAAGGAGTTCTCTCAACAGGAGACAATACCTTATTTTGTGAACAGCAGCAGCGGTTTGATCAATTTTGAAAAGATGACTTCGTTGGCAAAACTTTTGTTAGAGTTATCGCAGCAACAGAGCCTCGGCTACCATTTGGAAGAGGTGGAACCCATTAGCAACTACTTGGCAAAGCCTCCTCTCGTTTTATCAGAGAAAGAGCTAATGAACAACTCAAGGACTTTTGAGGCATCACAGGAGAGCCCTATCAGGGGGCGCAGAGGGATGTTTATGAGCAGCCTGAGTGAGAATGACTTGTCTTCTAATGTGGAGGATATCAAGAAGAGGGCTTCTCCCATCAAGAAGAAGGCTGTGAGCCTCAGCTTTAATGCTTTGAGGAAGCTCACAACGGCAAAGTAGGTTGTTGGAGAAGGCTGAAAGGCAGAGGAAGAAAGAGAGAGAGTATGTATATTATATATCCACTCCAACCACTACTGCAATTTTTTTTGTATCAATTTGTGTTTCATTTTCATGAAGGGAGAAGAGAACATTGATGTGTGTTGGGGTAACCACCCACCACCATCCAAACCAGATGTACAAACAGGGAAGGCACTTTTTTTTAATAAACACTCCTCAGGTTACAGACCAACGACGTCCTTCGCCCAGCGACCTTGGAACCAGGTGACACTGGCATCAGCGATGGCCTCCTCATCGTAAACACCATCAAGCCCAGTAGTCATTCCGTACGGTCTCAGCTGAGGCCTCTTTGCCCAACCATAACGTGCCCTACGGCCTGGTCGCTGGTGGCAACACACCACGGTGGTGTCAGAACTCAGCAGAGAGGCCTTTTTGTAAAAAGGTAACGGACACATGTGCCGAAATCCTTCTTTGGTCACTTCCCTCTCTCTGAGACACACACACACACAATTGTCCTCCTAGAAAGAAGTGAAGTGGCAGACAAAGGACAAGTGGGCGAACGCCTTTAAACTGAGATGGATCCGCCCAAACGAGACGATGTTGATAATGGGGGCCATTCTACAAAAGAACAGCGTATGTAACCTCCTCCTTCGCTTGCTTATGTTGCAAGTTCTCCATATCCTAACCCAGACTCTTCACAGTGGACCTGGCAAAGCAAGAAATAAAGCCTCTTTCCTCCCCCATCTTAACTATAACCTCTTCCAGCACTGCAGCAACTGCTCCACCTGTTCAAGAGTCTTCTACTTCGACTGGAGGAGGACAAACGATAGGCGCCCTGTTGAATAGTGGATCGCCATATGCCAGCTCTGCTGGATTTCGTCTTTCTTTTCCTACCCTTGTGCCTGCCTTCACCCCTGCATCTCTGCCAGTGCCTTCTCCCTCTCCTCTCCCCGTGCCCACAGAACTGACTCAAGATTCCAACTCTACACACCCGGCTTCTGTTTCCCTCTCAACTGCCCCCAACGTGTGGCTGGCTTCAGAGCGTAAGAGAATGTCCGTTAACCCTTCAGCATGCAATTCTCTCCTTCAAGCATCTCCTCCCAAACCTCAATTCGCTCCAAAAGGTGGAGAATTCTCTCCCTCCCAGCTACCTGCAGCCTCTCATACCACTGTTCTTCCTCCTCCTCTTGCCACAAACAACCTTGTTAGCACTCAGAAACAAGGGGTACCCTCTTCTAAACCTCCTGTGGCCTTTTCACAGAATTCTGCTGCCAAGACAACGGTAAGCTCATATTTCAATGAGGGTGCCATAAGCAGTCTAACAATAGCCTTTTCATAGACTCCTCAGCAGTCGCTCTGGGTATTAAAGAAAGCAAACAATACAAATAGGCATAGAACATTAGGTTACATCCATCTGCTTTCTGCTTTCTGCTTTCTCTCTCTCTCTCTCTTCCCCATCCCTGACTGAGTTGGCTAATAAACTGGAAAGCATTGGCTAACCATACATATCTCTCTATCTCTCATATTTGCACGCACTGCACACAGGAGGTCATTTGGGAGGAGATACTGCTCCATTACAATTTGCCCTCGAGATAGACAAAGAATTCTCGTCCATTGAAGCCGAAGGACACCTCTCTCCAGCATTAATCCAAACATCCAAGTCTCTTTTAAGAGAAGGTTCACTTCTCCTTGTGTGTGATTCGTCATTTTCTGCTCTAATCATACCATACAGGCAAGTCTCTGGTCGAGTTCATTTTATTAAACCTTCCTGCCATTTCTTCCAATGATTCCGCCGTACGGGTCACTTTGCAGCAATCTATTGCCAATGTAACGGCAGCATCAAGTACTTAAGCTCTCACTTCCTCCCCATTCGAGCGTAATCCTTATTGATCTTGATGATCTCGATTTTTAAGAGCGAGTGTTTGAGCTTCTCCCTTCAGACCAAGAGAATTATCCTTTTGTTCAAGAGTTCATGGATAGCTTTCAGCAAGAGCTGGGATACTTTGTAGAATATGCTGCATATGAAAACCATTCCATCCAGGACTGCTCGAGGACCACCATAAAGAAGGAAAAAGATAAGCTCAGCATCAAATTGCAAACGGTAATGATTACGGTGAAAAAGATGCTCAAAGCTCTTCAGAGTGGAGACAAGGGCAAATCGGGCACTGAACTCCTACACCACTTGGTACGACTTGTCCAGCACCCAAAAGTCCTCCTTTGCCTTACCGGCCCTCTTGTGTAATTACAGGAAACACAGGACGAGCCATCTTCTCCAATAGCAATGCTGCCTCCACCACTTCTTGCTGGAAAACATGTTAGTGTTTCTATCTCAATAAGTATATACTGTTGTTTCTCACCAGTTTGTGTTCTGATTAGGCGGCAGCCCAGCGCTCCAAGGTACCACAGAATGATGGAAAACTTAATAAGATAGTACGTCCTTTTTATAAACATGAGTGAACTTCAACACAAATTACAGAGAAACTAATCTTGATTGTCTTGTGGAGGGATTCGTTGAGCCTTCAGCCTCTCTTCAGAAAGATAGCTCTCCTTCTCGGAGCAATTCTCTACAGCAGAAGGAAGAGGTAACTTAACAATGTAAAGTGACTTTTTTTTTCTCATCTTAAATCCTGTTTACATAGGAATCTATGGATGTCCTCAGCGGGTGGCTTTTGAAACAGGTTTCAAATATTCCACCAACACCTCTCAAAAATAAACTAATTCATTGTTGTTAATGGATTCAGCCTGACAAGGGATTGGTGAAGACCTGGAAAAGAAGATGGTTCATGCAAAGGGATCACATTGTATACTATTTCACTACGGAAAAGATGAATGAAAAGCCTTTGGGCAGCTTTGATATATTACATGCAAGATACCTCCCCACTTGACATCTGTTTTCATCTTTGTGAGACATTTGAGAACTCATTTACGTAAATATGTTGTTAATATGAACAGGTTAAGAAGGTCATAGCCGGACCTAAGATAAAGAACGGATTCATATTTGAAATTGTAGTAACAGGAAGAATATACCATCTTCAGGTATTCTCATTTTCCGAAAGGTGTATGCACATTAGCCTCATACTTATGTTCTTTTGTTTGTCTCATTGATGTAGGCAGCCAGAGATCATGAGTATGCAAGGTGGATGACAGGAATTGTCAGCTGGAAATCTTACCTTCTTTCTTCTCTTGGTAATAAATATATTCGCATTTATCCAAAGAGTTTGTTGATACAAGTATGTAAAATATTGATTCTTTGTGGGTGTTTTCAGGAGGTTTGTCAAGAGTGGAGGAGGCACTGCCCATCCAGGATAGCATGTCAACTTATAAAAAGATTGAAATTTTGGAGGATCACGCCAAGGACATTGATAAAAGGATTACTTCTGAAACAAATTCTATAGCCACGTTAGAGAAGATGGTTACTCTCGAAGGAGATCCACAAACGCAAAAGGAGGTTGACAACATGAGAGAGGAACTGAAGCGCTTAAAGCAGAAGAAAGAAACAGTCCTAAGAAAGCTAACAGAATTGGAAAAGCTAAAGGAGATACAAGGTGATAGCTCAGCAGAGAAGGAGAGAGAGAAAGAATCTGAGGCAGAGGCTGCGGAAGAAGAGATGGACCTCAGAAAGGAAAGCCTCGAAGAAGAGCTTCTCACACTTAGACAACAGTTAAGGAAGCACAAAAACAGCGCAGCCGGAGTGGATGCGTTCCAAGAATACCTGGACACTGGACATAAAAGAGAAGAACTGACATCTACAACTCATGAAATTAACCAAAAGATAGAGAAGACGACTGAAGCGCTGGAGGAGCTCAACAGACTACAGAAAGAGAGGAAGCTGAGCTATCACTCAGAACTACGTCAGTACTCCACTCAAAACGCAGAAAACACAAAGATGGTTGATTGTGGCACCCCTGTGGCCAGGGCGCTGTATGCCTTTAAGGCGGCTAATGACAATGAGCTCTCATTCAACCAGGATGATCTGGTCTACCTTGTGGATTTCTCCAAGTACAAGAACCTGGACTGGTGGCCTGGCAAGCTTGATAAGGATGGGCAAGTGGGCTTTTTCCCGGCCAACTATGTCCAGATACTGTCTGCCCAGGACAAAGACCCTGTGTCTTGAAAACAGTTTTTTCTTTTATTAACAGATAGTTCCTCCATGTTGTGGACTATTGCTGTGAGGGCGAGCGAGCTAGGAAGGGTAAAAATTGATGTCATGTGGCCGGTTTTCTTTCTCTCTTTTCGCCTTTCCTTTCTTCTTTAGCCCAGATATATTGTCTAAATGATAATATGCAAATGTGGCCTTTGTTGTTAAATAAATAAATACGCAAAGCTAGCTTTGAAAAATCAGAAACCTGTGCCAATATGGGCCTGGGCAATAAAAAATCAAACATAGAAAGGAAAAATTTTTGATTTTTATTGGAGGACGAAATGTAAATTCCTCTCTGGGAATTAAATTCCGTCCCAGTGATTAACATTCTCAAGCTGCTTTCAATTCAAAGAAATTTCCATTTAATTTACAGCATTTTGCGTAGTCTTTGAAAGTCAAACACTTTCAGTTCCACATAAAAGGCCCTCAATTGTGTTGAGCATCATATTCAACTACACATATACAACCAGACAGAACAGAAGAGCGTTTTAACAACAACTACCACAATATTGTACATATGGCGGCAGAAGTTGAGACATTTGCATTCCAGGCCGAAATCAACCAACTGTTGAACCTGATCATCAACACCTTCTACAGCAACAAGGAAATATTCCTTCGTGAGTTGATCTCCAATGCCTCTGATGCCCTGGACAAGATTCGCTACATTGGCCTCACCGACAAGGCTGCGCTGGAGACAAATCCAGAGCTGTACATCCAGTTGGTGCCAGACAAGGCCAACAAATGCCTGCACATCATTGACAGTGGCATTGGTATGACCAAGGCAGACCTTGTGAACAACCTGGGCACCATTGCCAAGTCAGGCACCAAGGCGTTTATGGAGGCCTTGCAGGCTGGAGCTGATGTGTCCATGATTGGGCAATTTGGAGTAGGCTTCTACTCAGCATACCTGGTGGGTGACAAGGTTGTAGTAAGGACTAAGCACAATGATGATGAGCAGTACATCTGGGAGTCCGCTGCTGGAGGTACCTTTACTATCAAGAAGGATACTGATGGCGAACCTCTGAAGAGAGGCACAAAGATCACCATCTTCCTCAAGGAAGATCAACTTGAGTATTTAGAAGAAAGAAGGTATGAATACTTATCACATTCTGCAAACCTGATGCACTTCTAACAGTCGATAACATTTGTGTAGAATTAAGGATCTTGTTAAGAAGCACTCTCAGTTTATTCAGTACCCTATCTCCCTTTGGGTCGAGAAGACAAAGGAAAAGGAAGTAGACGATGAGGAGGCCGACAGCGGAGAAAAGGGCAACTCTGAAGAGCCCAAGATTGAAGATGTATCAGAAGAGGAGGAAGAGAACAAGGTTTGCATAATCTTATCCAAGTAGATGAAGTTGCGTGTAAGAATTCTAACGGTGTGCTGTTTTTGACAGGAAAAGAAAAAGAAGAAGAAGAAAGTGAAGGAGGTCACTCAAGAATGGGAAATTTTGAACAAGACAAAGCCCATATGGACAAGACCGTCTTCAGAAGTCTCCGAAGAAGACTACAAATCATTCTACAAGACCCTTTCCAATGACTGGGAGGATTACCTGGCTGTGAAGCACTTCTCAGTTGAGGGCCAACTGGAGTTCAAGTCCCTGCTCTTTGTTCCAAAGAGAGCGCCATTTGACCTCTTCGAGTCTAAGAAGAAGAGGAACAACATCAAGCTCTACGTCAGAAGGCAAGTTGCCACTCTTCTTAAGCATTAGATACGCACTGTCCCTGTTCTAACAAGTGTCATGACGTTTTGTGTCTTTAGGGTGTTCATTATGGACAATTGTGAAGAGTTGATTCCAGAATGGCTCAACTTTGTTAAGGGCATTGTGGACTCTGAAGACTTGCCTCTGAACATCTCACGTGAGATGTTGCAACAGAACAAGATCCTGAAAGTGATCAAGAAGAACCTTGTCAAGAAGAGCATTGAGCTCTTCAATGAGATTGCAGAGAAAAAGGAAGATTGGAAGAGCTTCTATGAGGCATTTGGCAAGAACATCAAGTATGGCATTCACGAAGACTCTGCCAATAGGTAATCCCTCCTGGACTTTCATCGCTCTTGCTCAATGTTCGAAATCTTCTAACTCTTTGTTTTACATGTAGAGCTAAACTTGCTGAACTGCTTCGTTTCTACACCACCACCTCTGGAGGCGAGATGGCTTCTTTGAAGGACTATGTAACCAGAATGAAGGAGAATCAGAAGGACATCTACTTTATCACTGGAGAGTCCAAGAAGGCAGTAGAAAGCTCTCCTTTCGTTGAAGGACTGAAGAAGAAAGGCTATGAAGTTGTGTTCATGACTGACCCAATTGGTATGAACACTCTTGACTCTGAATATGTTGTCTCCTTTTTTTTATCTAATTGATATTGGCTTTGTTGCTTTCTGAACAGATGAGTACATGGTGCAACAGCTCAAAGAATTTGATGGAAAGAAGCTCGTCAACATCACCAAGGAGAACCTCAACCTCGATGAAACCGAAGAGGAGAAGAAGAAGTCCGAGGAGCTCAAGAAGGCCAACGAGAACCTGTGCAAGGTCATCAAGGAGATCCTCGGCGACAAGGTCGAAAAGGTGGTCATCTCCAACAGACTCGTGGAGTCTCCCTGCGTGCTCGTCACTGGCCAGTACGGCTGGAGCGCCAACATGGAACGGATCATGCGCGCCCAGGCCCTCAGAGACAACAGCATGTCTGGCTACATGGCATCCAAGAAGACCATGGAAGTCAACCCGGAGCATCCAATCATAGCCGAGCTCAGGAAGAAGGCCGATGCCGACAAGAACGACAGGACCGTCAAAGACCTCGTCTGGCTGCTCTACGAGACTGCCCTCTTGAGCTCTGGCTTCACCTTGGACGAGCCGGCCTCGTTTGCCGGCAGGATCCACCGCATGATCAAGCTCGGCCTCAGCATCGATGAGGACATGCAAGAGGACAGCTGCAGTGAAATTGGAAAGAAGAAGAAGATGATGGAAGAAGAGGAGATGCCCCCTTTGGAAAGCGATAACTCTGCCTCCGTGATGGAAGAAGTGGACTAGGTTTTGAAGATGATCAACTTCTTGTTCTCAAGTTCTTCTGGCCCCTCGACGTTCTGCAGAACAGACACACACAGGCACACCCATATCTGCACAATTTTATATTTCTTATACATTCATCTCTTTGTTAGCAAAATTGCAGCGCGCAGTGCTGGCCAGGGTTAAATGTATGTATGTGTGATTCAAAAAAAATGTTCTTGACCTGCGAATGCAAATAAATGCCTCCCTTCCACTCCTCAACCCCTTTTTATTGTTTTGTATGTCCCAAGAGATGATCGGGTCCCAATGTCCGGCTTAGCCCCGTTTGGGACCTTGGGCACTTAAATTAAAGATAAAATGTCATAAGACCATCCACAGATTTTGATAGCTTCTTATAAGAATAAAAGGCCTTGAGTGGGTGGGATCCGAACGTTGTGTGGACATCATCATCATCCACAACATCCCACGTTTCCACATTCATTCTTCGTAAGCGTTTTTTATTTTAAAGATATCTCCATCTCCATCAACTCACACACCCCCTACACACACCTTCCACTCTCCGAGCCTCAAGGTTCATTGGTAGTTTACTTTTTAACCAATTTATCAAAAGTATAAGATAGTCAAGTCGTCAACAAGAACAACAAGAACAAGAGAGTTGAACAAGAGAGTCTTGTAATAAGGCTCCCCACAAAGACCACTTCTTCTTCTTCTCCTCTTTCTTTGCTTGCTCTCTATCTGGTGGTCACCACGATCGTGGAGCAGCTGCACCTCACAACAACCCCCAATAGAGTAGGTACGCAAATCTCAACTACACCAACCACCCAGCTTGCTTTTTTTTTCTATTCAAGCATTCAAGCTCACATATGAGGAGGCTTCATGAAGTGCATGTACGAAGAGAGCTAAAAGCATTCCACCCACCCACCCACCACGTCTTCACCCCCCGAATATGAAATTTCCATCTTGAATTTGAAGCGAACAATTGTCGTTGTACCGTTGGTCTGGAGACTGACCACCACCCCCCATTTTCATGCTTCTCTTGCTGTGCGTGCCGAAGATTTATATCACTTCTACAGCTCACACCCACGCAGAGCTCCCCCCCCTCAAAACCGTCTGAGATCTTTATTCTCCCCCTTTCTGTGATTTTTCTCTGTATAACACACACACTCTGATCGCTACACACCGTTTTGATTCTGGCAATCTGTACAAATACTCAATATATATTTGTCCTGCGCCCTTGAAGGGATTTTTTGCAGCACCAACTTCCTTGTATTAGCCAAATTGTAAATGTACATTGTGTGGAAATGACAGCTTGATGCCCTCTTTGCCCTCCTTTTCTTCATGTGAACTCACACATTTGTATCCATCAGGATATATGGAAATTGGTAAGAGCAAAACTAGCAGTGCAAGCTCCCCCAACATCTCTGGGCAGGCCAAGCAAGGAGGAACCAATCTCCCCAACCTCGCAAGCCTGACCTTGTCGCCCCATGATCCCTCCAATGCAGCAGGTACTTTCAAACAAATTGGGGTGCCCCTCTAATTTTATAATAATAAGTCTTTCTATGCACGTGCAGATGAGCAGGAGTTGCTCGAGGAAATGCTAGAAAAAGCTCAAAGGGCCCACCATCTTGCAGAGACATACCTGCAACAGGTATCCCCCCCCCCCAAAGTCATTTACATGTGCCCTCAAGTGAATGGTGTCAGAGCTTTTATTTAATTCCTGTGGCATTTGTAAAAGGCACAAAACGCAGTTGAACAATGCAGGCAAAACTCTGAAAAGCTTGAAGTCTCACATGGTAGATTGGAGCTGATTTCTGCTGAGCTTGATAAACAGTTCCAGGTTGAAAAACTTTTCTGATCAGAGCCTCGGCGTCTTATGTTGGCCAATAATGTTCTTACCCTTTAATGTTGCCCCTCAGGTTTTGAGGCAGTTGATCGCACAATTACGCATGCGTGATGACGGCATGCAAAGAACTCTTCACAAGTATATAAGCAGAAACCATGAGGTACGTATATGTATAACTAAATTAACGGGATGCCATGCAAGAGTGGAAGAGCATATTTCAATTATATTAATGACCTTTTTTTTGTGTCCAGGTGAATGAGGCCCTTCGACTTATTTTTGACAAGCTCAGGAACAGACCCTTAGATAAGGGCCTCGGTAGCCAGCACGAGAGTTTGTATGATTTTGTAGATAGTGACAGTGTACAGAGGCTGCTAACGCAGACAACACTTGAGATTAAGGAAATGCAAGTAAGTTTATCATACTCCCGATTCGATTATCAAATCTTCTTTGGCTAAGCTTCTTTTGCTTGTCGATAATATAGAAAATGGAACAGAATGTAAATAAGATAATAGCATCCATTGACGGTTCATTCAAAGAACTGCATGCATTAGCAGAAAAAGCGGATATCAGGGTCGATTTTAGGTTTTCCTATCCCACAGAAAAGGTTTGTAGTAAATCTTTATCTTCATTGCTTTTTTTCCCCTCTCGAAACTATGAAGTGAGAATATATTAGTTCTTGTCTCGCTCTTTAACTCTTTAACACAATTTCACTTGATCAGACATCGTTACAGGTCAATGAAGTCAATGCAATGTCTGCTAATGTTCTCTCTATTGCATCTCATACGGACCACTTACAGCACTTGCTCAGGTAAAATTTGTCTACACTGCAAATGACAATCAAGTACTTGCATGTACTTATAATATCTTTATGATACTAGGTCTCGCCGAAGTTCTAAACCTAAATTCATTGATATATCAGGTAAAAAACTCCAACAATGCACTTTATTCATAGTTTTAAATCGATGCTAATTCAATGCACAGCATTAAGAAAGCGGGCTGAACAGCTGCCATCTTCTGTATCTCTTGTACACAATCGCTTGCAGAGGGTTTTGGAGAGCTCAAAACAAATAGAAGAAAGGTAAGTGTGATATAAACAATCTTGTTTCAACTTTCCACCACAGCAATTTATATAAGGTCAGTTTCTTTACCAAGAATACAATTCCTTTTGTGACACATCCCTCCTTCAGGTGCAATAAGTATTCAACAGCGTTCCAAAGAGCGATGAATATTTATCATAAGCTGCAAAGTTTTGGCAGAGTGACGCAAAACAACCTCAACCAACTGGACCAATCCGAGGTAAACAACAAGACCAACCCCCCCCCAAACAAAACCGAATAATAAGAGGCCACTGTTCACTGACTTGCCATGTCGCCCACAGCGTCAATTTGAAGAGAGGAGAGTAGAGGCCAACTTTTTATTTGAAGAGCTGGGCAACCTTGCAACTTGGTATTTGATACAGACATACATCATACATTCATTCATTAGCCATCAAAAATACTATTGTTGTTTAAACAACTAGTAAGTAACACTTGGGCTTCAATTTTTCAGGTATGACCTGTTCAACACCGCTTATGATGAGCTGTTGATTGAAATTGAACGTCGACACAGGTTAGTTGGCTACTTTTAAGATAACTTTTCTTCTCTTGGTGTTTGTGTTGTTAAAATAAAGTTAATTATTAATCTGTGGATATTTCTACAGCGAGCACAGAAGGCAGCAGGAAATACTGGACGCCTACCAAAAAGAGATCGATCTATGGTACCAAGGTAGCTCTCTCTCTCTCTCTCTCTCGATCCATTTCCTTTCCTTTCCTTTTCTCTGATGCACCAGCACTGTGCTTACTCTTTCCCAAAATTCTCAAGCACGCATGTCTCAGTATTATTATTATTAATATTAATCATTTCATTAATTTCTCTCTCTCTCGCTCTTTAGTTGAAACTCAAAAGAGAGAGAATTTTTATGAGTTTTATGGCAGATATCTTCCCCAGTCACTGTGCCCCGCTATAATGGTTTGTGCATTCATTTCTAAGCACATTTATATAATGCAATTTTTATTAACTTTTTTTTTTTTTTGGCTTTTGTTGTTGTTGAGCAGGAGACTCCGGTGCGCTACGAAATTTTTCCCAACCACTACACGACACACTTGCCTGTCCTGTTGCGCAAAGCCACCGGTGCTGTCCGCACCGCTGCAGACAGTCACCTGCTCGAAGTAGACACCCACACCCAGGACGAGGGCGGTGCTGAAAGCGAAAGAGAAATCTGAACACATAATTAATATCATTACTATTATTCAATTGAGAAGCTTGAATGACACACACACACACACACACAATATGCAAACA
>MRZZ01001504.1:0-11407 GCA_002025285.1 Acanthamoeba comandoni | reverse complement strand
CAACCCAGTCCTTACATTCAAATTGGTGGTTTCGAAACAAATACAAAACCAAAAATATTATTCTTATATATATATATAGAAGGAAAAGACTCCCTTGCGCCTCTTGCTGGTGGAGGACAACGCAACAAATGCCTTAATAGGCGCTCGGGTGTTGCGCAAACACGAATTCCTGGTTGATTTGGCAACAAATGGAAAGGAAGCCCTTGACAAATACTGCTCTAACCCGGACCTTTACAAACTTATATTGATGGTAATATATACCTCCACATTGAAATTTCAGTCGATCAACTTAAATTTCTAATATTTGGGGGGGGGGGATACAGGACATTCACATGCCGATAATGGACGGTGTCATCTGTACAAAGCGAATACGCGAATTTGAGGAGAAAACTGAACGACCACATGTGCCCATTTTAGCTCTAACCGGTATGTATAGTTTTACATATATCGCAATCACTCTCTCCATTTTGCACAGGTCAGTTAACTGTAATCTTGTTTTTTTTTTAATGTTGTACTGTGTGTGTTTGGCCATGTGTTTGTGATGTTGGTTGGCAGCTGATACAACTCCGAGGCAGAGGAAAATATGCCTTGAAGCAGGCTGCAACGAGTACCTGAGCAAACCCATCAACTATCCTTTGCTGATCTCCACTGTAAAACGATTCCTTCAACATCTTCTGTAACAAAAGTTCCTTTTTGTAACCAAACTGTAAAAAAAAACAAAAAAAAAAAGTAGGTTCACTTCATCTTTCTCTCTCTCTCTCTCTCTTCTCTATGTGTGTATACATATATCTTTCTTCTTCAAATGACCACAGAAGTCTTGTTTTTAGATCCTTTGTGTCATTCTTCTTTCAGACAGTTGGAGCATTTGGATGAGCCTTTCAAAGAGATTTTGGCCAGTTGATGAAGGCTTGACTTCTTCAACACACAAAACTGATCTGTATACATCACCTGTATGCCACCAAACCAGCCACATCAGAGAACACGAAAGAGAAGAAGATTTCTTTAAAAAAAAGGACCTCGTTGAGCAAAGTAGTAGTTGTTGCGGTAGGTAGCTGATGGTTAAATTTTCAATTTTTTTTGTTTTACCTACAGTCAAATGGTGCAGGGTGATCATCTCATTCAGGAGTCTGATCCATTCTTCCATGGATTTGCCATTATAGTTTTGGGCAAAGGGGTGAAACACCACATCTCTGCCAGCCTGGGAGGCTGCAACCAATTGCTGCAACAATTTAAGTGATTTATCTCCTCCAAATGCTGTACAAATAAATGGAAAGATGAAGAAAGAGAAGAGTGAATGAAACTGAGGCACAACAACAACAAAACAATGAATGTGCAGTCATACCACCACAGCCCCAGTTTCCTGTTGCAAAGGGTGGTGTGAAACCACAGTCAAAGCATGCACAATATACCTAAATGTATGCACCACATATTGTGCAGATGTGGGCCTCAGTACACACACATTTACATTTATGAAGTGTGTAAGGTGGTCACCTTATTTAAATCTCTTTCAATCATTTCCTTATTGTACTGCATGCGTGGGTTGTCCACTGCATCCATTGAAGCAATGGTGACTTGCAGTCTTCCATCTGAATCTCTGTTGTGTGAGGTTGGTGCATTAGAACAAAGACAAGAGATGTTTGTTCACCAATTGGTGGTAGCTACAGGGGGGGACCTTAGGTTGGTGTCGCAATGGTCGCCATCCCATCGAAACCGGTGGCCATAGCCTTTGTAGTTACTGTATCGCTCAGCTCCAGTTATGAGTAAGCTCTCATTGTCTTCCATCTTGGTGCAAAACAACCTACAATGAGATAGATATCCATGGATTGATTCCATTGATCTTCGCCATCTTCCAAAAAAATGCAAACTCTTTGGTGGAAGAGCATGTACATTGAAACAAGACACTCAGGTTTAATAGCAAACAGTATTTCTTCTTGCAGGCAACCCTAAAAGTGAGTTAAGCATGTTGAATTCAAATAGGAGCATCTGTGAAGGAGTAAGACAGAAGGCAGGCGAGTTTAGTTGATCTAGATTCATCACAGTACTTACACCAGTGAGCACGCCGCCTCCTATGATTTTGTTGGCAAAGTTAGCATGCAACGCAGGGCCAGCAAAGTCCTCAATCTTTGCACTCGGGTCTGCTGCCACAATACTACGTATGACCTATTTGAGATATGACCACAATGCACATGGGTAGGTATTGTGTTCACCATTTCTTGCTGCAAGTTAAGCGACTAACCTTGTCACTGTGAGCCCAATCAGGCACTTGGTCGGCCTGCAGGACTTGTCTATGGAAGGTCACTTTACCAGTGGGCACTGTGAGTTGTAGAAATAAGCAGTGAGTAAGGTAAGAAATAGATAAAGATTAAGCATTTGTAAATGGCTTCAAAAGTAAATGTTTTGGATCCAAGTACTTTGTGTTGTGATGCGATGGAAGTAGTGTATTATTGATTTGAGAATGCCCACTGTAGGCCCAACGGTGCTGGAGAACAGATTCTGAAGATCCAACAAGGGAAATCTGATGATCATCATTAGGTTCTCAGCAGAAGAGAAGAAGTGAAGTTGAAAGCAAAGGTTAAGGCCACAGCTCACTGGTACTGGGAATACCAGGCGGGATTGATCCACAAGGTGCCCATGAATGAGTTGGCCAACAGACAACCACATTGCTCCTTCATGGTTAAGACTTCGTGTTAGCCTTTGGTCTAGAGCCAAAAAGATTTCAAGTCCCAAAGGAAGAAGAGGACGGAAAGAAGAAGAAAGCTCTCATTTTACCTGTGTGAGAGTGACCTCTTGATCAATTTGTGGGAGCAGCAGGGTGATGGGCTTGTCCTTTGGAAAGAGCTCGGGCAGCCTGAGCGCCAAACGCTGTATGGCAGGCAGCGTTTCCTCAAAGAACCTTTGGGAGAGACAAAAGCGAACTCAAGGCCTCAATCGGGGGGGGGGGGCACTATCTGTGTTGTGTGGGGGACATCTGACCCAGATGGAGCAAATGATTTGGTAAAGAAGTCGCAGCATAGACCCATTGCTGCAGCACATCGGGAAGGGGGAAGGGGGGGGGTGAATGGAATGCAAAGAGATGAAATGCACTTCTTGAGAGAGGGGGTTTTTTTGGCACCGTCACTCATCTCGTGGGCTGAGTTCATCCTGCGAGTTAGTAGGGGCACTAAGTCGTCCCAGATGGGAAGGTTGCGGTCAACATGTTCTTGAATGTCCAAATAGTGGGGCAGCACCACCCACTTCTTGCCACCATATCTCTGGAATTGTTCTTCGCTGAGAACTCGCTTCTTCTTGTTGCTGCTGTTGATGATTTGAGAAAAGGTGGAGGTCATGCTGTTGGCCAATTCACAAAATAATAAATAAAAGCCCACCTCTGTTTAATTTGAGAATCTTTTATTGTGAATGTCCTTGTGGTGGCCATGCATTCTCACTGCCCGGCTCAAACAATAAATACATCAAGGGGCATAATTTCGAGCGGCAGAGCACAACACTTGCCTTAAAGAAGAGAGGGAAGAGGAAGGAAGAGAATTCATTGTTTGTCGCCTGAAGTGGCCAGAGGAACTGGGTGGTTCAAACGACGCCTTTCTGCCTCGTTGTTTCTCCATCCAAGGAGTCTGAATGCGCTGTTCTGCGTGGCCAGCAAGTGCCCAGCCAAAAGGCCCACCGTACCACCAAGCCACATCATGGGCTTCCTAATGGGTTTGCCTGGGTCCAACAACAATTTAAATCAGTAAGAAATACTGAATGAAGGGGTAGTGCGTAGTGCCCCTTGGGACGATCAATTTGAATGGGGGGGGGGGATGAGATTTACCTCCAATGTAGCCCCATGCCATACCAACAACGCCAAGTCCGAAAGTAATCCCCCAATCGGTGAGTCGCATGTTAAAAATCACAGTTCCATAGGTGGGCTGGGAATCAAGAACTGGGTAAGGAGGTGAATCTTTGAATACGACCATTTTGTTTGTTGCTTTTTGTGTGCAAAGAGGTTGGCCTTGTTTTTGTGCAAAGATTTGGCTTCTTGGGGGGTTCTACAGGAATCTAGCCCAATCTAGACACATCCGTATCTCTCTGGCAAACAACCGCTAGAGAACTAAAATGTTACATCTTTATTGCCACCATCTGTTTCATTATCTTGTGCTACAGCTCTGCCACTGCGGATCCAGGAGATGACTCCTCTCACACTTTTAGAGAGTAAATGCCTGGAGCGTTTTCTTTCTGTTTTGGGGCCAGAGCTGCTCTGGGTGGACACTGTCGAGTTTTCAGGCGCCAATGGTGTTTGCCTTGAAGAAGAACGAAACAATAGGGTCTCTGAATGCTCTCTATTGAAAATGCTGCGCTTTCGTTTCTGGCTGGTGTTCGGCCGATGATCTTCTAAGAAGTTTGGTGGTTTGGTGGAGTCCTCGGAGGTGTCTGAGTTCTCCTCTGCAGGAGGGACCCTACTGAAGGGCTCAGCTTGCATTCTCCAACTCACTTCCTTTTCCCCACTACTTGCAAAAGCGCAAGCGCTATTGCATCCTTCACTAACAGAGTTTTGCTCTTTGTGTTCTTCAGGAGGTTCTGGCAGGGGCTTAGAGAAGTATTTATCAAGAAGATACTGGGCACTCTTTACATTCCACTCATCAGACTCTGTGGGATCTGTTTCAGTGGATTCACTCTCCTCTTCAACTAGTTTAAGAATTCCTGGGGCAAAGATATCTCTGCAAGGAATTTCCTTTTGGTGCTGATGACCGCTAGTGATATCAATGAAAGCTGATCCATTCCTTGATGCAAGATCCTTCAAGTTTACTTTTGCAGTGCTGCTTTGACAAAGCCTGCGTCTAGAGTGGTAGTATTCTTCATAGTCGCTGCCTCCTTCAGAGGAACTTGCAGATGAAATTGACCAGCATCCTGACTCATACAAGAGAATCGACTTTGATGTCTTCAGCCGTAGCATCTTCCTTAACCGAGTGCTCCCCCTCCAAGTTGTCCTTAGTTCGTGCCAGCGAGACATCTGCTTCTGTTTGCCTTCAAGAAAGTTAGAGTACTTTAACAGCTTACACGATACCATTAAAGCCAATCTGGTGAACCCAATAGAATGCTCTACATAGACAGCCTGTAACTAGAGGGACCAAGGATATCAGTGTGCCTCATCTAACTGGTCAATGGTGCTAAGAGATTCCTCAGATATCTCGTTTCTCTATTCTAGCTGCGTACAGACATGTCTTTATTCTTTGCTGTGCTACGTCTTGTTGTTGTTTGATAAATTCGCAAAGGGACAACACCCCACCATGGATTTTTGCATCATTGACTTCATTTTATCAAAACCGCTAAAAAATCAATTGATAAATTCAGTTGTACGATTTGCGATTGGTGAAATCGAATCAGTTCCACCTTGCACCCTGCCCCCACTATTCCTCCATCAACTTCTCACAATGATGAAACTCGCATTCAGCAGGATCTCCACAAGAATCGCGTCTCCCAGATTGTCTGCGTCACTGGGATTTGCTGCTAGAAGATATGCCTCAACCTATGGCTTCGTCAAGGCACAGTATCTAATCAGCTTTGACGATTAATCTTCATTCCTGATTTTCTGACAATAAAAGGGAGGGAGAGAGCCAGAAAAAAAACACAACTAATCTTTGATTTGCAGGTGGAAGATCGTGATGATGTGCGCTGGGTGACCTTGGACAGACCAGAAACCCACAACGCGTTCAATGAAGTAGTCATCTCAGAAATAACTCAAGCGTTCCAGGATATAAAGCATCAAGCAAATACAACCCAAAATGTGCGTGCCCCACACCTCCAACGAACAATCAACCCTTCTCTTCTTCTTCTCAAGATCCACTGTTGATTTGTCATCTCAGTTTCGTGCAGTGGTGTTGACAGGCAACGGCAAATCATTTTCAGCAGGAGCTGATCTCAATTGGATGAAAAAGATGGCCTCCTACACACAAGAGGAGAACGAGCTCGACTCGCACCGCCTGTTTGACATGGTCAACTCGATTTACTCGTGCCCGTTGCCAGTCATAGGCAGAATCAATGGTCCTGCTGTTGGCGGCGGCTCTGGCATGGTTGCAGCGTGCGACTTTGCTTTCTCTGTATGTTTCTTTCTTTCTTTCTTTAATCTCTTGCTAAGATGAAGGGTTGGCCGGCCGGCTTGTCTCATGGACTTCCTTTGTCTCTAAACAGATGAACAAGGCTGTTTTTGGTTTCACAGAGGTCAAACTGGGTCTGGTCCCTGCTGTCATATCTCCATTTGTGATGATGAAAATAGGTTATTGTTTTCATTCTTGAGTCACTATGCTACAAGCTTATCGGCTAACCCATACATCCTCTCTCTCTTTCTCTCTCTCTTCTCGCTCGCTCTCTTTCACACATTCCTTGATGACATCACTGAAGGCAGAGGCAACTGTTCACGATTTTTCTTAACTGGAGAGAAGTTTGATGCTGCCGAGGCTACCCGCATTGGCCTCATTCAGGGACACTTCGAGACCATTGAGCAACTGGACGAGAAACTTAACACCGTGTTGAAGGTCAGTTTGGCACTCGAATGTGGTTTCCATGCATGTTTTTTTTTATGTTTGTTAAAAAAAACCCACATGCTCACACATGAGGCCCACTCACACACATTCCAACAGGAAATTAAAAATAACTCTCCTGCAGCGATGAGGACTTGTAAGCAGCTGATATCAAACGTTTACCTTTCGCTGGGCACCCCAAAGACCGGTGAAGGCCTCAGCGACCTCAAGCAGCAGCTCGCAAGCGAAATAGCCAGAATTCGGGTGTCCAAGGAAGGCCAAGAAGGCTTGTCTGCTTTTCTTGAAAAGAGGAAGCCCTCCTGGACACAACGCCCTTAGAACACACACACTAACTGATTATGGTGTCGTTTGTTACTTTTTCCTCAAAACTAAGTTTTTTAAAAACTAATGAGAGTATTACAAAGCTGTCTGGTTGTTTTATTTTATTTGTTTTATTTTTATCATAATTTCTTTTTTTCTTTTGGGCCCAAAAGGAGCTAAAAGGGCCCTCGCCTTGCTTGGGAGCTCAAACATATATTAACAGTTGTGGTGCTGAGGATGGAACAAGGGCTAGCCATGTGTTGTTGCTGCTGCTGTGTAAAAATTGTTTCTATAGTACCGACTGCATGGGGACCCAAGGGATGGATGAAGTGTTAAGAATACGGAGCAAGTGTGGATTGCAACAACAGAATAGGATTGACAACTTACATGGTCACGAATTTTCTTGATCAGGGTGATAAACGCTTCATCGACGTTCACAACTGTTTTCTAATCAGTACAAACAAACATTAGTCATAGATAGAAGGGGCTGTGCATGAAGGCCAATGTATCATCTTACTGCTGATGTCTCCACAAAGGGAATTTGGAGGCTTCTGGCCAATTCCTGTTTTGAAGTAATAGACGATGAGAGATGACCAATTTCATTATACAGTGGATGGAATCAATTAATTGTTAAAGTACCTCGCCCTGGGATGTGGAAACAACTCTGCTCTCTTCTTTGTCTACCTTATTACCTGCATGTGAATGAATTAATCTTAACACTATAGTGTCTATCAACTCTCAGCTAAGGTGTGGCACTTGCCAACAAGAAGCTTGAGCACAGAAGAGCCTGCAAATTGGTCAATTTCTTTAAGCCATTTGTGGATGTTATCGAATGATTTCTGGTCTGTCACATCGTACATCACTATGATGCCATGTGCTCCTGGAGGATTCAAAAATCACAACATAATTGTTAAGTTATGGCATACAATACATTCCATTCAACCCAGAATACCTCTATAATAACTGCTCGTTATCGTTTGGAAACGTTCTTGGCCAGCAGTATCCCTATAAAATGGCATATTAATTGCATGAGATAGTGAGCACCAGGAGGCGAGTGCAAACCAGATCTGCAGTTTAATTTTTTGTCCATCAAGCTCAATTGTTTTGATTTTGAAGTCAACTCCAATAGTGCTTATAAAACTCTCATTGAATGTTCCATCCTGCACAATGTGAGAGGTGTTAATTGTTGTATTAATAATAAACTTGCACAGAATCGGACAAAGGAACAGAGAGGGTGGAACTCAGCACTATTAAAGGGTGGAAAGGAAATGTGGGGAACTTACAGAGAACCGCAGCAAAAGGCAGGACTTGCCCACGCCTGAGTCCCCAATCAACAACAGCTTGAACAGATATTCTCTATTTTTATGTTTGGCCTATGCTCAATAGAGGAAGCATATTGTGCAAACCAAGAAGGCAAGGTACCCTTTCTTCTGTTGCTTTCTCTTGTCTTGGACGAGACTTTCAGCTCCTCCACCCCCTGCTGTTATTTCTTTATCCGATTGCAAGATTTTCAATATTGGATGTCTTTTTGTTTTTTAATAATAAAAAAGGGGTTAATATACCTGCACCCTTATTACCACAGTTCCCCATACTCTATCTGACCAGGTTGAAATGTTGCACAATGCAAGACAGGGGGAGACACACCCACCGAAGGTCTGAAGTTCTTTGCAGTTGTCCCTAACCCAGTTGGTGTTGTTGGACAATGCAATTTAGGTACCACGCGAGTTCTCCGCCAGCTTGATCTGTCCTGAAAAATCTCGACATTTCTTGCCCTGTGCAGATTTTCTTGAAATTTCTTGGAAAATATTTGCGACCAGCACGCAGACAATAACTTATTTTTTTTTTTTTTTTGCTGATAACAAATCTGGGTACCCAGACATCATCTTTGATCACAAAAGAGAAAGGAAACAAATGGACTCAGAATTTGAGTTTGATCAAATTGAAGGATTTCCCAATAACCCTGGCTCGTTTGAGACACTAGATTACCGTGCCAAAAGTAAGCCCCTCCCATATTCAATGTGCAAATGCGCATTTGATTCACTCAGACACTGATGTTGCTTTATTGCACCAGCGATCCTCGATTTTCCATGGATGCTCAGCTTTGGGCAGTCCTATAAGAGGTCTTTGAGCTATCCGTTGCAGCGTTCGATGCGATTCCTCATGCTGCCTCCCTTTTCCCATCCAGTGTTTGGTGTCTCCTATTCTTCTGTGCCTCTTGGCAGTGCAAAGCGTAGGGACAAAACGAAGGATGGTAAGTGCAGGGCCCATAGCCAGGCAACAACATATCTGAGACCTTTATGTTGTTGAACTAATTGGGGCCTTCCTCAATTCATTCGCAGATGCAAAGAGTGGGCTTGATTTGGCTTATTATCTTTCTGGAGAGGTTTCTTGGGAGGGTGTCATGGAGGGGGTGCACATACAAAGACTCACGCCTCGCCTGAGCATTAAGAATTTAATTGTCACTTCCTTCACACTGCCATCTTCTCTTGTAAGCTCCTCTCTGCTTTTCCTCTGTTCCTTTGTGTGTGTGTGTGTGTGGACTCATAGCGGCTTCCTCTTCCTCTTCCTCTGTTAAACAGTGGATGTCATCATTAAGATATGCGGGGAACACTTACACAAGCCGTCTCAGCTACACAACGGATAAGCACATTCTACTTTTCAATGTCCTCAAAGGAATTTCACCCTGCTTTTCTGTTGGGGCAGAGATATTATACTCAGTGCAGGAAGCAAAACCAGGATGTACGAAAGACCTTCTTCTTTGTTTGCTTTTGTTTTTCTCACCTTTTGTTTTTGTTTTTGTTTCCCAGTTTCAATGGGTGTGCGTTACTCGAAGAAAGAAGGCACCACCAGCAATTCAGAGACCCAGTTTGCGGCTTCCTATTCGTTTATGGGTCATCTTAAATTCACCTACACCAGAGAGGTCTTGCCCAACTTGCACATGTCAATGAGGTACCCTTCTTCTTTCAGGAGAGTTGTGTTATATCTCTAAAAGCGATGAGAATTACTCTGTAATATTTGATCATTGATTCTCTTGTCACACACTCTTATATAGGTATGGACTTAATGGGAACAATTTGCAGACCAACATGGCCTTTGGCTGTGAGCGATGGCCCACTTCAGAATTCCCCTTCCTCGTCAAGGCGAAGTTCGATTCCCGCGAGGGCGTGGGCCTCAGCATAGGTAGCCATCATGCTGGCAGCACGTGGATGTTCTCTATGAACTACAGCAAGGAAGGCCCCCTCTTTGGTATCTCTTTTGAACTTTGAAAACAAATAAACAAAACAAACGTGTTGGCAAGAAACTTCTTCTTCTTTTATTTTTATTATTATTATTATTTTGGCACAAGCTTGTCGTCCTGTGAATTTGCCAAATGGACAATCAAAAACCAAAACCCCTTTGCCTTTGAACAGAAATAACAACAAACAAACAAAGCATTGAAAAAGGAGTCTTTCAACTTGGGGTT
The DNA here is from genome assembly GCA_002025285.1 of Acanthamoeba comandoni. Classification (NCBI taxonomy): domain Eukaryota; phylum Discosea; order Longamoebia; family Acanthamoebidae; genus Acanthamoeba; species Acanthamoeba comandoni. Next base: position 1,132 of record MRZZ01001504.1, on the reverse strand, counting down.
CTCTTTCTTTGTTCCCTGTACCCTCTCCGTTCTCTGCATTATGGCCAAGAAGCCCAATAATGTCACAGCGGTTGCTTTGTATAACTTTGATGGGGACCTCGAACTCAAGCAGCTGTCCTTAAAAGAGGGGGACTTCATCAAAGTGACAAAGCAGCAGGCGGATGGCTGGTGGCTAGGCCAACTGATGGATGGCCAAAGCGGGTACTTCCCTGCTGATCTGGTTCTTGAACTGATAAGCCCAAACAACTTAAGCACTCCCTCCTCAGCCTCTAGCACTCCCACATCCCTCCTGAAGAAAAATGAAGGTACAAGGAGGCAGTTCCTTTCTTCCTTCCTTCTTTCAGTATTTTGATTGTTGTTTTGACACCACAGAAGGACAAACTCAGAAGGAAGTTCAAGAAGGAGTACGACAGAAAGAAAGTTCCATGCCCTCCAAGAGAAGAAGAGCAGGGGCATTAGTAAAACCTGACGCCCGGGCAGCTAATCCTGAAGCGTATGACAATGCATGTGAAGAGTTGGGCAGTGAATTTGACAGCCTCATGCAAGAGGCCATGAAAGATCTCTCCAGACTCAAGACATTGATGAGCTCCTGAAACAAAAACCAACACATAGGCCACACACACACTAACAACGTACAACCTACCCCTTTTATCAATGTATTTATTTGTTTTATTTGCTTTGCCATCAATTATAAATGAAGTGAACATATTCCATTGCCAGCTGATGATATCATCATGGTCCACGCTAGTTGATTTTCACTTTTTTTCCTGTGTAGATGGACTCTGCAAGGGCATTGACTATAATCTGATTGTTCAGTGCCAGGGAGGGCCACTTCTTGTCAAGTTGTTTCTTCTTCACAATAGTGTTGAAGTCTCTCACGAGCTGTGCCTCTTGCAGGCATTTCTCTACCTCAATGAGGGTCTTCACACCTGGCCTGTTATCGCAAATGGTGAATGTGGACTTTTCATCATAGGTTTCGTTTTGAGGAAAGTTATGAGGGCAAGCGTTCCACGGCAAAATAAAGTCATCACAATAGAGAGACTTCTCAGTGCCACTGATCTAATAATAATCATCATTTTACAAAATTAGTGAGTCCATGGATATAATGTAATTTGACTCCGTCAAAGTGGGG
>MRZZ01001495.1:0-15979 GCA_002025285.1 Acanthamoeba comandoni | reverse complement strand
ATCTCTCTCAAGTATAAATTACAAATAGGCCTAGAATACGTACTGTAGCTTCCTCAAATACCGCTGTTGCGGGATCATACCACAGGCGATAGAAATGGTAGCCATTAGATGGAGAGCCATTGGAATCAGAATCTGGTGCCACATACGGGATAAGGCATTTTCTTATTATCGAACCCAGTGGGTTATTTATGCAATCATTAACAAGGAAGAGTTCTTCCACACCAGCCGTTTCCATAAGTAGGGTTTCTCTGTTTGTAGAGTTTCAAGAGGTGCAGGGCATATCACACGCAGCAGAAGAGAGCAGGGAGATGTATCGTTAGCCATTGGCATCAAGAGCATAGTGTCTAGGCACAGAGTAGAGCAGGGTAGAATACCTCCCACGCCAGAAGTATCTGCAATGGAACAACTTTTCTCCTGTTTGTGTGTTCTCAAACATGTACATCACTTTACCAAACCAGTAGGGCTCCTCGTATTCCTTAATACTCTCAGGATCTGCGCGCAAACAAACGCTGTCGCCCACATTTATCATTTCTCCGTCAACTAGAGCTTCCCCGTAGAATATTTGGCCGTTTTTGCCCTAAATAGTGAATGAACCCTTAAGAACTTCTTTCGTTCTTTCTGCCAGTCTTTGCACTTGGTTCAACCTAAAAAAAGGGATATGTACCAAATTAATTGGCTTGCCAACCCAATGCACTTCCTTCGTTCTCTCCTTCCACTCTATCTTTCCAGGTTGCATTCTCTGGGTAGCCTCTTTAGATTTACCTACAGAATAATTGAAATGAAAATTAGATCTTTTCATATCGGAGCTTAGTTTGGGTGCGGCGTGACGTTGAGATATGTTTGTGTATACCTCTTTTATTTGGGCTTTGCTCAACAGACACACCCCCAAGAGGCGTATCTGGGGCAGCCATAGTGGCTTCCTTGAGACGATGTTCAGCATAAAGGCCTTCACACATTCGACGCACCAAAGAGGTTACTGTGGCTGCTGTGCGGTCCTTCCTTAAATCATCAAACAAAAATATGAAGGAATAAGCGCCTTATGACAAAGAGGCGATGTGGTATTATCATGAAATGTATTTCCCACCTTTGTAGCGCTCGCCTTGGTGGGCCTTGTCTAATCTTTGTTGAAGAAGCACTTGAAACAATTTTGCCCCTTCGTGAAGGCCTCGTCGTTGTTGCCAAATCCTTCAAAAATGGCTGCTTTTTGGCATCTATGTGGGATAGCATGGCCTCCGCTTCGCTGAGGATGAACTCTGTCAAACTGACAATTTCCTTTTCTATTACAAAGCAGAGGAAAAGGGTTATTTACATGACAACTGGAGCATGCAAGGCACAAAACTACGATGGTCCAACCTGAAAAGGGCGGGAAATCAAGATATTCAGAGGCAAGAGTGCTAATCATGGTATTATAGTCTGTGTCGGGCAATTCGTTCAATATGGCACAGATTCTTGTGCTCAGTTTGTAGCGGTTTGCAATTTCGCTATACAATTTAGCATAGCTGTCATGGGGAAGACCTAATAGAGTAGATGATCAATTAGTAAGATTGCAACACAGATCACGTAACTATGTTAGTAGCTCAATAGTGTCTTGTCTTCCGCAATAGAAGAGCAATAGAAAAAACTTCGAAAACAAATACCCAGAGTATACCAGGCAAATTGAGTCCTCAAGGAGATGCTGCCATCATCGAAGGATACATCCCAAGTAAAAATGGTGCTCAACTTTACCCATATTCCTTCTCCCTCTCTACTATTCCCGTCATCTTCATCATCTTCATCTTGATCCTAAGCAAAACTTGCTTATTGATATTATAATCGCCTGTGGCCTCCTTTGGATCAGCTGGTGCACATTACCTCATCTTTGTATTTGGGAGTAACAAAACCAGAAGCACAAAGCTCCAAGTCAGCATCAATAGACCAAAGAGCGTCTAATGGATATATCTTCCTGTCGGTCAAGTTGTAAACTACAAATTTCTGAAAATTGTCCAGAATTAGTCGAAGTCTCCTCTTTCTCAGTTGCAAACGTCAAAAAAAGAACATAGCCACCAAAAACATCCTCTCTGAGCAAAGGGAAACGCACATTAAGATTTCGGCATGGGATTGAATCATCTGCAGAAATACGGAGATCTGCTTCGCCAGTATCCTCTTCTGGCAACTCTACATGGACTTCTTCAACTTCAATGTGCCCATCAATACCACCATAATATCCGTTTCGTGGTTTTATGTCTGAATTTTGAGTTTCCTATTTGTAAAAACGCAGGGCACATTGTTATTATATTAGTGATCATTGATAGAGAGCAGATAAGTAGAAAGTGACTAAACGTACCTTATTTTTTGAAGAAAGACGAGTCTTTTTGGACGCCTCTAGGGTTGGAGGTGAGGTCGAGGAGTTGTCTATACTTACTTTTTCGTCCCTGTTTCTCTTTTTGGTTGACGAGTTCAAAATCTCTCTAATTTTCTTGATGAAAGGGCTTGACAGGAGATGCTTGTTGTCAGAAAAGGTTTGTATTTGGCTCAACACAAACTTGGCAGCCTCGTGAACATCCTCTTCTTTCCACTGTCCTCTTATTTCTGGCTGTGGCTCTTCGTCCTCAGAGCTATCGCAGTCTTTTTCTTTGCCCTTTTTCTTTTCTTTTGTTAAGAGAGAAGAGGATCAAGAACAAAGTAAGCAGAGCATCACTAGCAACAAACCCTATGTACATGATGAGGCGGGTTGTGTGTGTGACCAAAAGCAAAATACAAGGAGGGGGAGAGAAGCTATTACCTTTGACGTTCAGATTGTGTTTCGATTTCTCCTTAGCACTCGGTCCATTGCAGAGGCGCCTGATGACTTCCTCATAAGGCAGCTTGCACCCACGGGTGTCATCGATTATTTCCAGGATGTCCCTCATCGTCTCTGCTTTCCTGTGCAGCACTGAGAAAGTGGGCTCATAGTCGGGGTGTGGCGACAGCAGCCTGTACTCAGCACACTCTGTCACTGCCCAGAATATTGGCGCTGCAGCCACACCCACACACACACACCATTAGATCTTTGAAGTGAACAAGACAAGAAGAGAGAGAGAGGGGAGGAGAGATGGTATGGTATGGGTGGTGGTGTGGCCATCTTATGCAATGTACAAATATATAAAGGCCTTATGTGTGTGTGGTGCATTGAGTGTGACACTATGGTGGGGGCTCTAGGGGCGCCGTTGCGATTCAAATGCATTGAGAGTGTAGAGAGAGATTGATTGATAATGGGACAGGCTTGGCGAGGTGTGAGGCCATGGGCCTTAGTCCTACCTCTTCTTTTGTGCAGAGAGAGAGAAAGAGAGAGAGAGCCAAGAGAGTGATGGGGGGGGGGATTACCTTCAGGGCCACCCCATTCAGTGTACCATCGTTCCACCTTGCCTGTGCGCACATACTGAGGCGGTTCATCAGAAAACATGGAGGAAACTGACGCCAACAGGTATACCCCCGAGCTGTGCAGAGCAGAGACACTCTCCAGGCTCGTGTCCTTGTCCTTTGCATCGATGAACCTGAAATTGTCAGCACATCTCAGCAGACAGTCATCATCGTCATCGGAGCCACCAACGGCCCCAACCCCCTGAATTTCATATTCTGAAATGTAATTATTGGCAGAAGTTGGCCGATTTACAGACAGAACTTTTGAATTCTTCTTTTTCATCTCTGAGATCAGAGAGGAATCGCTGAACCCCCTCACCCACAGATTAAATTACAAAATAAAAAATTGGCCCCTGGTCAGTTTTCGCGCCATTTTTTTTTTTATGTAGAGAAGGTGCAAAAATTCTGCACAGTTTCTGTATATTTCTAGATTAATCTAGACTAATGTAGAATAACAGAAATAGGCGCATGTGCTGGATCACCGTGCCCTGAGGAGCATGACGGTGCAAAATTTTGAAGGACACCGGCTGTCTGTATTCATCCAGTAGGAGCTTCTACAAAAGACCTTGCAACCTAAGCCGTTTCACCACAAACTGAGTTGGGCTGTGTTGCATGGAAGAACCTGCCTTGCGTAATTCCACAGTTTCTAATAATCTGTTACTTCACTCCGCTGTCTCAGAGTTACACTGTCAGGTTGACAACATCTCCCAAATTTAAATTTTGTTCAACAACATGAACTAAAGTCCACTGAGTGTTCTGTTGTTGTGGTCGTGAGAATGACCAGGAATTGAGTTTTATTCACTTCACATCTTAAATTCCCACTGAAAAGCGCAATAAATCTTGGCAAGATGCATTGGAGTGCAGACACCCACTCGTTTCTTTCTGCTCTGCATGCTAGAAAAAAAGAGAAACATAGTACAGAACAAGAAAAGAAGAAGAGTTCAGCTTTTTACAAACCTGTGCCAAGTGTTGTGTGCCAAAGCAAATGGCATCTGATTGGAAAACTTTTTTTGGAACTGTTTTGGAGGCAATGGAAGCCAACCCCACCAAGTTGCGCCTGCCTGCTTCTATGTGCTGCCCCGTGTCATCCTTGCAGATGCTTGCCATCCGCCGCTTAAGAGGGTTTAATCTGCTTCAAGGGTAAACAACTGGCCAGCTTCTCTGTTCACAACTTGTGATCCCACTAAACGACTGTGTCCCTCACTATTTTGCATGTTCCTTCTAAACAACAACAGAATCTCCAACACTGCAGACCCTTTGATACGTATCTTGATGGTTCTACAATGGTACCTTGCCTCTGACCTCAAGCCAATGAGCAAGAAACCTTTGAATCCCGTTTTGGGGGAAACTTTCCAGTGCCATTCAAATGGAATATGGTGTGTACTTGAACAGGTATCACAGTATTCAACAAAACACCTGTTACCAACACACAACAGCTCACAGAGAGAGTGAGAGCTGGTGGTCTGCAGAGGGCGATTCTTCTAGTCGCACTTGAATGTGCAATGGCGTGTCATCAACAGTAGCATCTCTTTCTCATTCTCTGTTCTCTTGTTTGTGTGACATAGGTGTCTCACCACCCACCTATATCTGCCTTTTACTTTGCTGATTTGAACCGAGATGTCAAGTTTTGGGGCCAAGCAGAAATGGGACTCAGCTTTCGTGGGAATTCAATAGCTTTTACTATGGATGGCTGTTCAAAGCTTGCCATTGGACTTGAGCATGCCGAAACAGTTGCTGAAGATGCTGTAAAGGACAATGAGATGCAAAGGAGAATGTCAGACGATGAAGCCACAGGCAAGCAACAGCCCCTGCCAAAACTGCAAGAAAGCACAAAACCAATGCTGAGAATGAGAGAAAGAGCAAGGCCACAGTTGCGAATCAGGGGGGACACAAAGCAATGTACAAATGTTACGAGTCAAACTCAGACAAAGGAAACAGAGTGCTCCAAGGGAAAGGAGGAGAAGGAAGACGAGTTAGCAAAAGGAAAGGAGATTTATGAATTTATACCCCAATGTCCAAGGCAAATTATTAGAGGCATTCTGTTGGGAAAGAAGAAGATGAGAACGGAGGGAGTGGTGAACATAACTTGTACGCAGACGGGTTACAAAGTGCGATTACACTTTTTGGAAGAGGTATCCAAAAAGCAGTGCCTGTTGCTGATCAAATTTGTGCTGTTTGATCTGACTGTATGTGGTGTTGTATTGTGTTGTGTTGTGATTCCTTCTGCAGGGTCCACAGAAGGAGGCCAACTACGTGAAGGGATCTGTATTGGATCCGCAGAACAACGTGTTGGGTCATTTGTATGGGGAGTACACACAACAAATAAGAATGGAGGCAAGCCCAAGCCAGCAGAACAACAACACAATAAGCTCCTTTTTAAAGGTAAGCCGGTTGGTTGATTCCTTCAATCTTTTTTTAGTCTTGGTGCACTACTTGCAACTTTTCAAACGAATGTTTGAAAAAACATTCAAACGATAGATCAGATTTTGAATTCAAAATTCAAACCAACAATTAAAATCAAAATTTGCAGATTAATTTGCCTTTTCTGAGTGATACTGATATCAGCAAAACAAATACAAAGGGGAAAAAAAAACAAGATTGCCTCTCTCTTTGGCTTTGTTGGTTGTTGTGACACACACGAGATTGTCAATGCATTTCTTCAAGCACAACACCCCTTTGTGTTGTGTTTTTTTCTGATCTAGAAGATGGGGTGGGTCGTGTGTGTGTGTGTGAATGTTATTATTCCGGTTTACTGAGTTTTTATTTTTGGAGGAGGGAGGGGTCCTGTTCGACGCAGCTGACGTACCAGAGCCCCACACAGAAGAGATCGTGGATTCCCGACAAAGAGGCAAGGATTCCAGGTGACACCAAGCCAACACACACACCCCCACTCTCACACTCTCCATCTCTTTTTTTTTTTGTTTGAAGTTCCTCCTCTTTGTTGGGAATCCACAACACAATCTCTTCTGTGTGCGGCAATGACAGCGTTGACGTGTGTTCCTCCTTTTTGTTTTTTGTTTTGTTTTTCGTTTTCTTCCTTCCTCCTTTTTCCAGGACGGTGTGGAAGGAAGTCTTTGAGTGTTTGAACAAGGGCGACATGTCGCAGGCGGACAAGGCCAAGCATCGAGTGGAGGAGCGACAGAGGGACGAAGCGAAACGAATGGCAAAAGCGGGAACCCACCACCACCACTCGTACGAACCCATCTTCTTCGCTCGCAAGGGCCCGGACGCTGATGCATCATCAACATCAACATCAGAACACAACAAATCTTCGCCACCACCAGTTTGGCAGATTAAACCACAAACAGGTGGTCCCCAACAACACTCGCCTGATGAAACCCCGTTGTGATGAGTTCGTTTCGTCTCTCTATGCAGCGGCGGTAGGCCTGCAAGTGGGAGCGATTAGTAATAAAGGACGTCTATGTACATGTTACAATTACAAAACAAAGGCAAAAGTTTTGTTTTTGGATGGAGTGGGGGGCGGTTGGCGCCTTGTTGTTACGATAATGTTCTGATTTTTGAAAAACAAACGGCACGAACGTGAAGCAAAGGAAGCAAACCGCTCAAAAAACAATCAAACAAAAATGTGGGACTTCTGGGACTAGTGCTTCTCGCGCCTGTCACCTGTTTGTCAGACCTACGAGTGATTATTATTGGTTCAATTTGATTGGCTGTTTGGACGTCAGATGAGGCGGAGATCAGATCCCCGTCGCAACGAAGCGACCGACGCCTCTGTGCTGCGGCTGTCGACACAGTTAAGAAACTGTGTCGACACACGTGCGTAGCTTGTTGATCCGGGAGCCTTGCAAGGATGCTTTGGTTTCACCGCAAATTTGCACTACGGTGCTGTGTTTCTGCAGTCTGGTTGCTGGTGGAGAGGAGAGGAGAGTTGGCGCCCATCAAACTGCTGCAAAACAGAGAAACAAAACAGAGCGGCCCTGTTTTGTTTTTGTTTGCGCAAAAGAGAAGCCCCTTGTCAAGAGAGAGCCTGTGTTGTTTTTGTTTTTTTAAAAAACAAAACACCTTTCGCCTCTTTCTGTTGTGTTCCAAAAACAGCTCTTCCCTCTGAGCTCCGCCCCTTTGAGGCCACACACAACACAACAGCGGACGGACAGACAACAAAAGGAGAAAATTGTTTTTTTTCTCTTCATCCATCCCATCTCAACACACCAGGGTGAGTAACCTACTCCCATTCATCAACCACCATTGATTCATCCTTATGGGAGAGAGAGAGAGAGGAGAAGAAACGAGGAGGAGGGGTTGAGTCGAGGCGTCTCCTCGCTGTTGCTTAGTAGCGCACGGAACCTCAATTTTTTTGTTGTGTTGGTTTTAAAAGCCACATACACACACACCAACGTGTTGCTGGTTGGTCGCTGCTGCGCAACTATATTTGACTTGTCACAAATTGGGGCAACCCCGCACATACACACACCGGCCTATTCTATTGCCTCTCACACTCCACCACTGCTCCAATTCTTTCCAATTCCACCCCAGACTTCTTCCCTTCTTGTGCGGGAGGCAGCCCCTCCTGGGTTTCTGTACAATAGCTTTTTTTTTATTATTTTAAAAAAAAAAGTTAGTTTGTATTTTTATTTGAACAAGACAGTAACAACAACGTATCATTGATCAAGCATTGTTGTTCACTGTATATGTACTAGGCGCTGTGTCTGTAACAAATCAACAACAACAACCTCGAAGAGAATGAAGACAAGAAAGCAGCAACAATCATCCCTCGGCCATGGATCATTCATATTCCACCGTTTGGTCATGTGCCTCGTCTTTCTGACCGTCTTCTCAAGCCCAGGTTTGTTTGTTTTTGTTTTTGTTTGTGAAATCATTCCTTTTTTTGGAGACCCCCAAGAGCGTTTTTTTCCCCCTTCCAGAGGGTCGTTGACTTTCTCAATCTATTTTCTACTTCATTAACGGTGGTTCCGACTGCCGTTGTTGGAGACCATAAATAGATTGGGCACAAGTCCGTTTTGCCATGTTGTTTCTTAAATTGTTAAGAACAACCTACACCATTCAAAACGAAGCCCTCACACAAAGCACAACATTTTTTATTTTGCAACCGTTCTGTTTGCTCTCTCTGATTATCCATCACTCTGCACCATCTTTGGGTACTTTCCAGCTAGTGGAGTACAAGTACTAGGAGCTGGAGGTCTTGCTGGACAGACAATCATCAACCAGTGGGCCCTTGCATATCAATATGTCAACAGCATTTGGGATCTTACCTACTCGGGTGTGGGTTCTGCTCAAGGCTTAACGGTAAGTGAAGGGCCCTTCTTCTTGCTTTTCTACAGAAGGAGCATCCGACACAATCTGATAGATTCTCGTGGCGTGATTCTAGCAATTCTTCTCAGGGTTGGTGGATTTCGCTGTTGTTGATGCCACTTTAGCTACCGTAGATCCAACTGTGGTTCAGGTTCCCATTGTTGGTAATGCCATTGTGGTAGCTTACAACTTGGGGCCAAGCAGTCCTTCTACAGATCCCACCCTCATTCTTGATAGGCCTACGCTTGCTAAAATCTGGATGGGACAAATTACAACCTGGGATGATCCTGCTATAGTTGCAAGAAACCCTGGTACATTCACTTTTACCAAAAGAACTGTTTATTATGTTGTCGTGTTTTCTTATGCAATAAGACTAACGGTTTATCTTGCAATCAGGATTGGCAAGCAGACTAGCGAACCAAACAATTTATCTTGCCTTTGAGAATTCAGTTCCCGGAGTTATGGATACTGTGGAGAAGGCTCTCTCCTCCTTCTATGCTCCTTTCAACTATTTCGTGTCCAACCTTACCTCCTCAAACCCTTGGTTTGAGAGCTTGCCTATATACAATATTACTGCTAAACCTTTCTCCGCCCCTGGAGATATGTTTTCTTATATCCAAGCAACGCCCTACTCAATGACTTTGGCCAACTACAACTATGCTAATTCTACTGGGTTGAGAATATCCAAATTGGTCAACAAAAATGGAAACGTTGTCTCTCCTTCATCTGCTGGTGTGATTGCTGCCTTCCAAGCCTACTCAGCTACGATTTCAGCTGTGGATAAACTAGCCGTGGACATTGTTGATGCACCTGGTGCTGCCTCTTGGCCAATAAGTTCTCTTGTTTATATGATACTTGACAGAAATAGAATCACTGCAGATTGCAGATACTCTCAGTTGTTGCTACCGTTCCTTGTCTGGACTCAAACCAATCCAAGTGCAGTTGCCATAAGTAATATTTATGGTTATGCAACTCAGCCCAATAAGTGCGTGACTTCTCACCATTTGCTTTTCCAAGTGGTACTATCTAAAGTGTCCTTTACTAGGTTTCGTACAAGAATGGTGGAGCTGCTCGCAGACTTGGAGTGTAATTCAGAACCAGTTTTGAATGAAAGAACGTTGCTTGGATTCGCCAACAACATTCCTTCTTGGGACTCATGGGGTACCCAATACGCAAGCCTTGAGCAATCAAACGTAACAATCCAGTTCATAGATTCTACTAATGGCAGAGTAGAAGTATTATCACAAGACATTCTCTTTGGAGCATCAAACAGTATTCTCACTGCAGCAGAGCATACCACTTATCCTGACGCAGTAGCTCTGCCTTTTGTGGTAAGTAAAACCGCGTCATTACCAGCCCGAGTGAGTTATTCTGACGCCTTTTATTATAAGGCCTATCCTCTTGCTCTCGCATACAATATCCCTGAACTAGTGGGCTACGATACAGTGGTCTTAGATATGTACACTCTGGCTCAAATTTGGATGGGCAACATCACAAATTGGAATGATACAAACATAAGAAACACCAATCCCACTATTAAGGACCTCCTTCCCAATGCACTCATAAGGCCTATCTTCAAGGTGATTTAGCCTCTTTTAACCCTCAACGTCTTATTCTAACTAAGTCGTTTCTTCATCTATTTTAAAACAAAGAATGGAAGATCTATCTGGACGGGATCTTTTTCTGCTGCTTTGTCTGCCGCAAATGCTGAGTTTAGAACAATTGTTGGATCTGACAACGGTGCACAAATATTTAAAGTCTTGAATAGCAGAAGTGAGTCTCTCTCCTCTGACGATATGTAGAACTATCCCACTTACTCTGGCTCAACCTAATTATACACAGACACTACTACTACTATTTATGCGACGGCAGACGACATTGTGACCCAATTAAAGGCTACGTCGTATACTCTGGCATACACGCCTCAGTTTTTCTTGCTCGACGCAAGGAATGTGCAATCGATGAACTTGATCAACTCTGCAGGCAACATAGTTGGTCCAACTCAGGCAGCTTGCTTATCTGCCGCAGCAGATTTTGCTGGAAGCAATAGCACGTTCCCAGTGTGGGGTACAACATCCCGGGATCAAGTAACATTTTATTGTTGATTGCTTACAATTCTTTACTGTAGGTAGTGGAGAAGACAGTTGGCCTATAAACAACTACAGCTATTTCTTTCTACACAACTCCGCGATGAATGATTTTCTGTATGCTCAGAGTTTGATAAAGTACTTACAATGGATTCAGAGGGATCCGGCTGCCTTGGTTGTGGCTCAAGTAACTGGTGTTACACCGTTATCATCGATTGACTACTATTGGAGAATAATTTACCCAGCATTGATGAATGTGACTTCTCAAGGAGTACCTGTTCACCCTGACTACAACTGCTACTCCTATCAAACCAACGTGCTGTGCTCCAACAATGGAGAATGTGTTAATGGCGCATGCGTCTGTAACAAAGGCAAGACTGGAACGCAGTGTGACCAGGATGTCATTGATGCGTCATCATCTGATGATACTCTTCTCATTGCCCTTACTGCTTCATTGATCCCAGCCTTTGCACTTTTACTGTTGATATGCATTGTGGTCGTCATCATTGTCCTTGTGAGAAGAAGAAAAAAGAAGGAAGAAGCCTGGGAAATTGACTTTAATGAGTTGGCTCTTGGAGAGACTTTAGGAATGGGAGCCTTTGGAGAAGTGTATAAAGCTACATGGAAAGGCACTGAGGTAAGTGATATTGTCCATTAAAGAAGATGAAGTGATCATTTCTCATTCTCGATTTTGTAGGTCGCAGCCAAGATGATGGTGGCACAACATGTACCAGTGACCAAAGTTATGACCAAGAATTTCATTCATGAAGTGAAAATAATGACCACTCTAAGGCAAGATAATATGATAAATTGATGCTCTGTATTTTGGTGGTAGCTCTCTAATTTTCTGTTGGTTATTTATACCCAGGCATCCTAATGTGGTCTTGTTCATGGCAGCTTCTACAAAGCCTCCAAAACTTTGTATCGTAATGGAGTACATGGCTCTTGGCGCCCTGTTTGACGTAATCTTTCTCTCCCTTCGTTAGATGCAAATAAATACTAACTTCTTAATTGTACTTATTTTAGCTTCTCCACAATGAATTGATACCTGAAATCCCATTCGTCCTGAAAGTCAGGATGGCCTATCAAGCAGCAAAGGGTCTTCATTTCTTGCACTCATCAGGTTTGTAGTAAGCGCTTGTGCTCTATTTCTGGAGGCATTAACAGTGGTATTTGTTTATCAGGAATCGTTCACAGGGATCTGAAGTCGCTGAACTTACTGTTGGACAACAAATGGAATGTCAAGGTATTAACAAACCTTAACCCTTCAATCAGTCCCCTTCTTTGATTGATGAACCACAAATACAGGTCAGCGATTTTGGTCTCACAAAATTCAGAGAGGATTTGAAGGAAAAAGGAGCAACCAAGAATGAAGGTATTGGAAGTATCCCATGGACCGCTCCTGAAATTCTCAACGAGAGCCCTGACGTTAATTATGTGCTCACTGACGTTTATGCATTTGGTAAGTGAGAGAATTCCCAGCTGAGCATAATCGTATTCTGATATATTTTTTCTTTTTGCCAGGTATTATTTTGTGGGAGATGCTCACAAGACAAGAACCCTATAAGGGAAAGAGGTGATTACCTAATTTTCCTTTCCCAGCTCCTCCTCATATTAACACATTTTTAATTTCCATAGCCCTGCTGCCATTGCTGTAGCAGTGATTCGCGATGGGATCCGCCCACCTTTGGAAGATGCCAATTGTCCTGGGGAATACCATGACCTTATTGTTACCTGCTGGCATCAGGACCCCACTGTTCGTCCTACTTTCCTTGAGATTACCACAAGGCTTAGCAATATGGCAGGAGAAAACAATTCCACATCTTCTTCAAGCTTCTCCTCCAGCATGACCCCCATGGGCGCTGCTGGCATGTCATGGAGATCTCCTTCCAGCAAGGGATCCAAGGGTACTGGCTCTAGCCATGACAGTGGCTCTAACGTTAGTAATACACAAGCTGCTGGAGGAATCAAGGCTCCGGAAGGAACAGTTGCAATTGTTTTCTCTGACATTACAAGGGCAGCCTCTTTGTGGGAGTTCAACCCAGTGGCTATGCGTGATGCCACAATCATTCACAACGAATGTCTGAGGTTAGCAATTTCCCGATACTCGAGTGTAATATTTGCTAGTAACAATTCTAATCCGTTTGTTACAGATCTTTGTTGAAAAAGCATCAAGGATACGAAGCGGTCTTCATACGAGACAGAAACAGCGGAGAAGGCTCTTTCTGCATGGCTTTCCAAAGTACATCGGATGCTTTGAACTGGTGCATGGATGTTCAGGTATATTTTTCATCAGATGATCAACTTCCTACAGAATTTTGTTATTTAGAATGCTTTTTTTTGTATTTAGGCGGAGTTAGTAAAGCTCGAATGGCCTTCGGCTTTATTAGACCACCCCGGTGCTGCTGAGGAATGGGGAGATGTGGATGACAGAATTCTCTATAGAGGTACACTTAACCAACAAAGAATTTAACCAAACAAAAATTTCTCATCTTGCCTTGCAGGTTTACGTATAAGAATGGGTGTTCATGTGGGTCAACCCAGACTCGTCAAAGATCCTGTCTCGAGAAGAATTGAATACATTGGGTAAGTCAATGGGCATTTGTGACTGTCAATTGTGTGATCTTTCAGTCAATTGACTGCTTGTTTTCCTCATGAACAGTTCCGTTGTCAACATTGCAGCCAGAATCACAGCTTTGACTCATGGAGGTCAGATCATCCTTTCAAGAGCTGTCCACCAGAAGGTTAAAGATACAGAACTCGGCAGAGAAACGAATCGCTTTATCAACATCGGCAAATTTGAGATGCCAGACAGCCCTGATGGTATGTTAATTATGAATCTCAGACATTTTTGAATGCACGTGATACTCAATCAAGAAATACTGTCCTTAGGTTCTAAATTGTACGAGCTGAAGGTAAGAGGACTTGAAGCCAGATTCTTTGGCGGCGTCGAGTTCGGTAAAGAGGGCTCCAATCACTCCAATGGAAGCAACAGCAAAAGTGGAAAAGAGATCGATAAATCTGATAAGGTAAGGAGATTTGTGAATGATGCAGATCCAATGTTAGTTACAATTGGACTTACGTTCCTTACATTTCGTTCCTGATTTAGAGCGATGGAGGTCAAGAATTGCAGACAGCCGTAGGTGAAGGCATGCAATTTATGGAGGACAACTTCCTCACCAGCGCCAATCTGTGCAGATGGATCATCGATTATACAGAAATTCAGCTAGGAAAGCAGGTACGTTGGAGAAGCTCGTCCATTACTAAATTTTAATATTAACACTAACTGTTCTGTTTACAGATTGGTCTCGGCAGCTACGGAGTAGTTTTCAGAGGAAAATGGAAAGGTGTTGATGTGGCCGTTAAGAAGTTTATAAAACAAAAGCTAGAGGAGCGTCGTCTCCTGGAATTCCGCGCTGAAATGGCCTTCTTATCTGAGCTTCACCACCCCAATATAGTGTTGTTCATTGGTAAGCTTCCTATCAAATTGACAGGAACACAACTGCATTGCTGTTTTAAAGTTTGTTACTCACCAATGTTAATTTGCTTCTCCAGGTGCTTGCGTGAAGAGGCCAAATCTTTGCATTGTTACTGAATTCGTGAAGCAGGGATCACTGAAGGACATATTGGCCAACACTTCCATCAAACTAACCTGGAAACAGAGATTGAATATGCTTAGGAGCGCAGCCTTGGGCATCAATTATTTGCACTCGCTCAATCCTACAATCATTCACAGAGACTTGAAACCTTCTAATTTGTTGGTGGACGAGAGTTGGAGTGTGAAAGTAGCCGATTTCGGTTTTGCACGCATTAAGGAGGACAACGCCACAATGACCCGTTGTGGCACCCCTGCTTGGACTGGTAACTTTCCTCCATTGTTTATTTAATTCTTCTAGTAAGCTGATTACCGGTGCTAATCCTTTGAGCGTGTTTTCTTACATCCCAGCCCCAGAAATTATCAAAGGCGAGAAGTACACTGAGACAGCAGATATTTACAGCTTTGGCATCATCATGTGGGAGGTAAGGGGACTCGTCTTGCAAGCAACAACAATTCTCTACAATTTGCACTTTGCCCTGTGTCGCTTACATGCAATGGAATCACTCTTTAGGTGCTTACTCGCAAGCAGCCCTATGCTGGCCGCAACTTTATGGGAGTCACACTGGATGTCCTTGAAGGCAAGAGACCTCAGGTAAAGAGAGTTTTACAACAACAATGGCTTCTTTTTATAGGGCCACATCCTCAAACAACTTCTTACAAATCAATATCTCTAACACACTCTCTTTCTCAAGGTGCCTCGCGATTGCCCTGAAGACTTTGGCAATCTGATGAAGAAGTGTTGGCACGCAAAGGCCGAGAAGCGTCCCAACATGGAGTCCATCCTCAGCCAGCTTGAATTCATGGCGGGACCACAAGAATCTGTGACAGCCAACATGGAGCTCTGAGCGCGGCCTGTGTACACGAAGTGCGTATGGTGATGAGGCCATCATCAATCTTTACTTAATAGAAAGTAAATGTGTAAGTGTTATTTATTATATTAGTCATCCACAGAAAAAAAGTACTATGTTCCATTAAATATAGCTATATCTCTTATTTTGCATTAATATTTTGC
Organism: Acanthamoeba comandoni; assembly: GCA_002025285.1. NCBI lineage: Eukaryota > Discosea > Longamoebia > Acanthamoebidae > Acanthamoeba > Acanthamoeba comandoni. The sequence goes on along the minus strand of MRZZ01001495.1, from coordinate 633 downwards.
ATCTTTTTTTTTTGTTTCTTCACAATTACAAATGTACAATAAAAACAACAAATAAATATTGTCATCTTCCATGCAAGAGTTTAAGTTGTTATTCCTTTTGGAGTTGCCAGCATGCACGCAAACCCCCCACTTACTTTATTTAAATAATAACACCTTTCAACTCTATGCAGGGTGGATTGAGCTCTTTGGAAAGCTCCACCTCAAGTCAGAGCTGCCTTTTTGGAAGAAGATGAAGAGGAAGAAGTATGAAGAAATGGAATTGGGAAACATCAATGCAAACTGACGGGCGTAGGCAGCACCCTCAGCGCCTGTGATCTCTCCCTTTTTGTCAAAGAATCTGTACACTGTATAGAAGAGGTTGCTGTCGCTTTGGCTGAGCGCCAGAGCCAGGAAGTGCGAAGGCGAGTACCGCGTGCCTGGATTGTTGCGGATGAACCGAAGCGCCGGAACGATCTATGGTGTGCGTGTGTGCGTGCGTGCGTGTGTGCGTGTTCGGTTGTTTAAGTAACAAAGAACCAAATAATTCTCTACTAACTTTCTGCTCTCTCTCTCTCTCTCTTCTGACTGATTTGGCTAACGAACTACGGTGGAAAGGCACTTTGAGCGCGAAAGCGCCTCTAGAGCCCTCCTTGG
>MRZZ01001494.1:0-14021 GCA_002025285.1 Acanthamoeba comandoni | reverse complement strand
ATCGAGATTCCATCGATTGCAATCAATTAATCAAACACCCCCCTGTTGTTAGAAATTTCAATGCTTGATTTCGTGAGGCCAAAAACAAGTACCATGATCGATCGATTATAACTACAAGTTTGATCAAAAATATTCTGAGACCGAGTGTGAGAGTTTAGTTTGCGCTTTTCTTGCAAGTAATTCTCAGATGATGCTTGGGAAGGGAGGTTTCGTGGACTACTGCACGCCCACAGCTGGCCAGCGAGTCAGCGAGAGGAGAGGTTGTTTCAACGGACACTCGACGCAGGTTGGCAGAGGATCTTCATAAAAGGCCGAAATTAATTGTAAGTTTACCCAACAGTGAAGGCTCCAAGACACACCCTTGTATGATTTTTTATTGGTGGTTAGATTAAAACAACCAATTAAAAATCAAAAATGACTTAAGAATTGTGCGACAAAAACAGTCAGATTGTGCTACAGCGTAGGCACGATGATTAGAACAACTGGTGATAAAAAAATGTTTTATTTATTTATTTTTTTTATTTATGCATCCCAGAAATTACTGGATCTTCAACTATGTGCAATATGTGTAGACATAAAATATTTGAAATATTATTGGACAGTTAAATTGAATGGATCAGATGAATTGTTCAGGTCTTTGAAGACAGCAACCAACTCGGGTTTTACACTGTGCGTGTGAATTTATTAAACTTCATCCGTTGTTGTAAGATATCAAACGCAACCTTTTAGCTCCTTTGTTTGCAAATGGCTTCACTTATGAAGATCCTTTCTGAAAAAAAAGGTGAGCAATCAATCACCTCCACTAAGTGCAAGCCATTACCATCCCCCCCCCCCCCCCCCCCAAAACCTTGTTCCTCTGTTCACTTTGGCCAATCTGCAGATGAAAGTATCCAGGAAGAGGTTGCACCAAAGCCATTGCAGATAACGGGTCCCTTCAATGTTGTGCACAAGGTTCACGTCAAACCTGATTTTACTGTAAGTACTCCTAAAAGATCTCAGGAGCGTTTTGCCCCCCCCCCCCTTTGCTGAAGGCAATTGTTATTCTAGTGGTCGGGCCAAGATCCAGAGCAAGTGTTTCAGCTTCTTGAAAAGCTGGGAGAAGGGTACGATCACATATGTTAAGATCTCATATTTTTGGACTTTACACTCAAGTTCATATTATATTGGCAGCTCTTTTGGTTCCGTGTACAGAGCTTTCCACATACCAAGTGGTTTTGTACTTGTAAGTCATTCTCAGTTACAGTGTGGATTCCACAGAAGAACTAACCTTAACATTTCCCCCCTATCTTCAAGGCGATCAAAGTGTTGCCAATTGGAGCACCAGGAGACGATATGCAACAAGTATATATCACTTTTTATCACTGTTTTTTTAAAACAGCTTACTAATATCAATATTATAACAACCTAACAGGATATCAGAAAGGAAATAGATATTTTAAAGCAATGTCAAAGTGAACACATAGTCAGGTATTCATCTATTCACTGCTTGAACCAGTCCTTGAGGCCAGTCTACAAGCAACAAGATCAATTGCTCTATTATCTTATTAACACAAACACTGGTTTGTTTGTTCAGTTATTATGGAAGTTGTATAAAGAATCAGGCGGATGGAATTAGTGACTTATGGGTAACCTTTCGTGCTCTCGTTTGCAACCATTTCAATATATTAATTATGCATGATTTTACAACACTTCATCTAATGCGTGGACGAAAGATTCTCATGGACTTCTGTGGGAAAGGCTCGGTAAGCACCATTTCGTTCATCAGTCGTAAATGATTTGATATTCTAACTAACTACGTAATGCCATAGGTGAGAGACATAATGGGCAGATTAGAGCGTACTTTGTCGGAGCGTGAAATAGCAGAGATAATGCGGTTCACTCTCTTGGGACTAAAATATCTGCACTCTATGGGCATCACTCATAGGTTTGGCTAATGCAATCGTCCTCCCTAAACTAAATCCTTTTCATTAACTCTCTTGATTACCCTTTAAGGGATGTAAAAGCTGCAAATATTCTCATCACAGATAAAGGCGAAGTTAAGCTTGCTGGTTAGTATACTTTCCTCTTTGACAATTAACTCTCCATATGAGCCATACCAAAGATTATCGCAATCATTAGATTTTGGAGTGGCATCACAGCTCTCCGGTACCCTTGGAGACACCTTAACAGGAACACCACTTTGGATGGGTACTTTACATACTAGCCCCTTTGAGTGTACTATCAGAATAACACTCACAAATTATTAATCGCCTCTATGTACTGTCCAGCTCCTGAAGTTGTTCAACATCGAGTCAAGCCAGAATTTATCCACAAAACTGTGCGTATGGTTAATGAAAAACGAGGTTAACCGTGGCTAACTTGTGTTTGTTTCCCCCCTTAGGATATCTGGAGTTTGGGAATTACTGCGATAGAATGTGCTGATGGCTGGCCACCCTATGCCGATATGAAACCTATGCGGGTATTTTCAACAGAATAGAAGAAGAGAGATCAAAAAAATTTTTTTTGGTGCTGAGTCTGTTGGTGTCACAATAGGCCATGGTAGGGATTCCATCGCGTCCCCCACCTACTCTGGCTGAACCTGGGAAATGGACAAATGATTTCAACTCTTTTATTGCTGCTGCATTGGTTAAAGACCCTGAGAAAAGGTAGCACAGTCTTGCAACGCATCCTTCGCGGCAAGTGTGTTTGTGATTAACGTTTCGTTTCCAACTCATACAGGAGTACTGCAGACGATTTACTACGCCATCCATTTATAACACGAAACTCACGCAACACGGAACCTCTGAGAGATTTGCTCACAGTTCCACGCCGGGGATGGGTAAGTAGTTACAATGAGTGAAACTTTCTGCTCTTCTGCTCTCCACTCTTTCTTCTGTCCATTTCTCCGGTCCTGTCTTGACATGAATACTTACTTGCCCATTGTTTGGACCTTCAAAAGCGCGAGTTCCTGCCAATAACCTACAAGAACCTACTTCAAGGCCTAACAGCAAAAGCTCCGGAGACATCCAAGGCTCCCAGAACCAACAGCAAGCCGCCCCAGCCCAACTCCCTGCCTGTTGGGACCAACAACCAAGTGAAGACCGGTGACACGTATGTTTCCGATACAGTATGCATTCACGATAGCTACCGTGAAGACCATTCCAGCAATGAGGACGGCTATGAGCTGAATGACACTGTAGCAGTGAAGACATTGCATCCGCAAAAGCAGGATCCTCCTCTGCCGCCAGTGCCTTTGCCAACTGATCCTGAAACGCCTCAGAAGAAGCAAAGAGAATGTGAAGCCACATATAACCTTAACATGGAGACAGTGAAGGTGAGGACTGATGCCTCTGCAGATGTGCTAGCATCTGGCTCCTCAGATGTGAGCGATGGCTCAGCGGAGCTTGAAAAGGCACCCAACAAGCCAAGCAAGCCAGAGATGATCTCGATTGGAACCCAGACTGAAAGTGTTTCTGACAACAGTGGGAGGACAAACAGCAATTGGTGAGCCTTCTTTCAAACATATAAATATATATATATATTATGCTTTGGATGGGATGGCCGCAACTGACTTATTCCTTTTTGGTTGTTTAATCCTACTTAGGGGCCTGTGGGTGGCGCTCGTTGTGCTTGCGCTCTCTGTAATTCTAAACTGCCTCATGTTTCATCAGCATCATCATCTCCAACAGGAGATGCAGCACCAGCAGCAGTTGCTGCTGATGCAAAGGCAATCCGAAAGCCAAGCAGACGTGTTTATGTCTTGGATGTATGATGTCTTCTCGTCGTCATTAACAACAACAAACAATTGATGAGCATTACCCCCCCACCCCCTCCTCAGTTTGTGAGTACTCTCAAGATTGGATTCAATCCAACACACACACGCCACACGCCACAGAATAATTGCCTTCCCCCCCCCCCCTTCCACACTTTCATCCTTTCTTACAGCAACAGGCCATAGGAAGAGCAGAGAGAGAAAGAGAAAGAGAGAAAGGCCACTTCTTGTTCGCTTCACAACAACAACTACGGGGAATAGAAACGAAGTTCTCTTCAAATCCAACAACAAGAACAACAACAACAACAAGAAGACAACCAACCAACCAGCCACCAAGACAACCGACCCTCTCTCTACGCTCGTTTGGCCCAAACAAACCAACTTTGGTTCCTTTTCTTGTAAACGGGAATTGCGGCAGGGGCCCGTCTAAAGGAAGGACTAAGGAAGGTAGGTCACGATATCCTGAGAAGTGACGGAATTGCAAAGTAATAAGAATGCAAAGTGCTGCGGGGTCCTCGGAAGGAGACTTGTGAAGTTAAGGAAACAACGCCCATTTCTGAGAATTAATAATGCTAACTTGTTTCTTACTTCCAGCGAATCAAAAAAAAAAAAGTATAGCTATAGCTGGTGAAACCCAAGACATGTTCTTGTTTGTGAGTTTTCTTGATCTTCTGGAAATTGAAACAGTTTGGTTTCCAAATGGAAGGATTCCTTGACTGAAGATGTAGCGGCAGTGCCTTCAGAATCGGTCGCTGTTTCGTTGCGTTTTCCGGGCTGCAAGCGTTGCGATTCGTTGCGCAAAATTACGCGCGAAATTAATTGTATTATTTTCCACCAATTTGATCGGGCCCAAGTGTCTGCCCGGATACGGCCACGTGTTGTAGAGAGTCAGGAGTTTTTTATAGGCGGAAACCGACCCGGAAGGGAGTTGGTCGCGGGTCTCACGTGTCAGGCTATTGATGGGGGGCCGGCCCAATACTGCGGCAAGCTGATCTGGCTCCCATCTCTCTCTCTGGTTTTTGTTTTTTTTGAATCAAGATGGAGGGGATGGACCAATGATGTTGAGATAAATAAACAAATAAATAGGTTCAGAGAGAGCCCAACAGTCCTTCTCGTCCACTCCACTCCCTCTCTTGTTGTTAGTTTCCTTTCTGTTCTCTCTCCTCTCTTTCGGCCACCACCAACCCAGCCCGGTGCTACGCACATCACCTGATTTGCAGAAACACACAAACACACCACAACACTCAACTCCTGAGTATAGAAACCAGGCCCAAGGCTCTAAAAAAAAAAAAGAGGCCACTTCTTTTCTTTTGCTAATACAAACAGACAACGACAACGACAACAACTAGAAGGACACAATCGTACACACTTGCCTTTCAATACAACAATAACAACAATGGTGTTGTCCAATAACAAGGAGAATGAGAATACCAAAGGGGACATGATAAGCATGTCCCTGGATGAGCTTTCTCAGATAATCAATTCCGTGCAAAGGCCTGCCCCACCTCCTTCAGGTATCATCACCGCTCTCCTTGTGTGTTGATGTTACAAGAGAAAGTGTGTAAAAGAGAGTTGTAGTAGTTGTTGTAGTTGTTTATTTGTTTGTGTGTTCATCACAAAACAAACAGTAAACACAAAATAATAACTGTTCTACAGGTCTTGGAAATCCTGGTCCGTTGGGCCTAGGCGGGTTTGCCATGACCACGATGGTCCTGTCCATTTACAACGCTCAGATTGTGTTGAACTCTCACACTGTGGGAGTGGTGCTTCCTCTGGCCTTGTTCTACGGCGGCATTGCCCAGTTCATTGCAGGTGAAAAAAAACACAAACCCCTCTCACTCTCTTTTTCCCTTCCCACATTCACAACGCAAACATACACTCCTTGTGGTGAGAGATGCCCACTGCCTTCTCGGTATCCATTGACACCGTCGATCTCAATAGTAGTTGCCTTTATTTGCTTTTAACACTCCACAGAGGTGCCTGAACAGAAATTAGATTGTTTGACTGTTTGTTGACAGCAATCAAGGCTATTAATTTCTATACTCTTTGGTGGTGGCCAAGAGATATGGTGACCTGATTATTACATCTTAATTGATCCAATCTGATCGTCGACAAAAATAAATGGACCGATTTTGCTCCGTGATTGGCCGATCGGGGCCCAGCACGGAGGACTGACGGAAAAGGCCAATTTTAATTTTTTAAACGCGCCCGATAGGAATCTTTAATCTTGTTCCAACAGATTGCCTTTGCTTCAGCTGACTTTTTTTTTTGTGTGGTGTGTTTCTTTTGCCAGGCCTTTATGAATACAAAATAAACAACACCTTTGGTGCCACTGCCTTCTGCAGCTACGGAGCCTTCTGGTGCAGCTTTGCTGGTTACGTTTACTATATCGAGCCTACCCTTGATCCAGGTACAACCAGAACAACACCCTTTAACCTGTTAAACAGCAGCTTGCTTAACACAGTATGTTTGTCAACAACAGATGTAGCGCATGAATCCACAGGAGTGTTCTTGTTTGTGTGGACCATCTTTACGGTAGGCCCAATATACTCCTCTCTATCCCTGTAGCAACAAAATGCTTACTTTCCAATTTGTGTGCTCACATTAACAGGTTTACATGTTTTTTGGGTCAGTTCGAGTGTCTCTTGTTCTTGGAGTGTTGTTCTTCTTCCTGTCCATAACTTTCATTCTTCTGACAGCAGGAGCTTGGGGGTGAGTATTCCACTCTAGCTCCCCAACACTATGTAGACTAAATATTAAACTTATATTGGCCCAAACAGGCAGAATGAGAATACAAGCAAAGCAGGAGGTTACTTTGGAATCGTGACAGCAGGAATTGCCTGGTATGGAAGTGCTGCTAACCTCATCAACTCTACATGGAATCGTACCCTATTGCCCGTGGGAGTTTGGGTTCAGCCCAAGGCCAAGCCTGAGCCCGACGCCGAGTTTGATTTGGAAGTTGCAGAAATGGAGGAAGTTGTAAAAGATCCAACCACCACTTCCTCTGATGATGATGTGAGGGACAGAAGGAGAACTCTGAAGCTGAGCATTTCCTCAGGCAAATTCGATAGACCAATCAAGTCCTCAGGCAAATAGATATATCTCTTCCATACTCACACTGATCACCAGCAATGAAGTTAACATTATTTGTTTTACTTCAACACAAAGCTCACACAAGATTAGATTCCTATCAACAAATGCAAGTCATGTATTGTATTTTTATTCTCAACAACAAACACACACAGCAAAATAAATCAAAAAAATATCAAAAAGAACTGAACTTGCTTTGGCTAAACTATGGTCTGAGGAACTTCAGGTGGGGCACTTGAATCCCCAGACTTGAAGGCTTTCATCCTCATGCTCCCTTGTTCAACAAAGCCCCTGACCTTCTTCTTCAATCTATTCCTCCTCCACCTTCTACCGCTGGTGGTCATCTCATAATCTTCTTTCTTTTCCACCACAAACGCCCTCGATATAAGGCCATAGAAAATTGCCTTGTACAGTTCAGAACAGGAGACAAATAGAGCACAGGCCACTATCCCGAAGAGCCAGCCCCACCTTCCTGGCTGGCCCTGGTGAAACACAGTGTCATTAACTCCTGGGACATACAGAGTGAAGCACACGGAACCTGATTTTGCAAAATGATCAATCAATCTGCTATCCAATCACTCTTTTTTCATTATTCACTTTACCAATCCCAAATAGGAAGGATGCATGAAAGCCCCAGGCCTTCCAAAAGGCCTTTCCAAAGAGAGATCTCTTCAGCCTGCGGCAGTTGTAGGCGTGTGCCAATAGTAACAGTGTCAACGTTACATAGGTTGTTGCCTTTAGAGATAAAAGCGAACAGCGATGAGTAATCTGTTTGAGGGCGCTCATGTGGCTGTCAGACTCTACATGTTACCTGAGCTGTCTCCCGTTTGGAGTCAAAGCCATACATAATTATCACAAAACAGCCCAGCGAAAGAAACCCCATCGTCATGCCATAGAATATCACATCAGCTATGGTGCCTGTTGAGAGAATTATGAAAAGTTAGCAAACATGCCTTTGTGCAATTGAAAGAGATTTAAAGAACGCATGATTAACTTTTAGTAAACAATGGTTCTCCAACAGGCCTCTTCCTTTTGTCCATTAGATCCTTGGAGGCAGGCTGAACTCCCAACACCATGGCAGGTGGAGTTCCTTAATTTTAAACATGTTAACTATGATATAGAGCTCATTTGAGAGCGGTAAGAGAGTACCTGTGACTAAATTGACCCAAAGGATTTGCAAAGGTGTCAAGGGAGGGTCAAGGCCTATAAGAATAGCCAAGACCATGATAATCCCTTCAGCAACGTTTCCCGCCAGTAAATGGACCACAAATCTTCTTATGTTTGCAAAGATCCGTCTGCCCTCCTCAATTGCCCTGCAACAAATAAAATCTCAATTTTAAATTATACATCAGCTTCCTATGTTTCTGAGCCTATCTATTTATCTCCAACAAACCAAAAGGTACCTCACTATAGAACTGAAGTCATCATCAGTAAGTATAATATCAGATGCTTCTTTCGTAACATCGCTACCACTGAGACCCATAGAAATGCCTACATCGGCTGCAGATATCGCAGGAGAATCATTCACACCATCTCTGATAACAAGCAAAAAAGAAAGAAACGAAAAACCGTGAAAAAAAAGAGGGATATGATAACGAAGAGATAAATTATATTACCCTGTCATGGCGACGATTTTCCCTCGTGTGTGAAGCGCTTCTACCATTTTGACCTTGCTTTCAGGACTGCATCGCGCGATCACAAGTGGCAGATCAGCTATCTCCTCCTAAGAATTACAATGATTCCCAATTAATGCAACTCATAAAAAAGTAGTGTATGGATAATCAGCACCAGCTCCTGGCAACTCAATTTATCAAACTGGGTGGAAGTCATGACCGATTCTGAATCCTCGCCTTTACCTAAGATCCCAATATGGTGTGCAATGGCTGTTGAAGTAGATGGATGGTCACCTGATGGCAATGATAATAATTGTTAAGCATGTTAGCTGATGATAATTATCTACATAAGTATTAAGGTACCTGTTAGCATGTGAACAGCGATTCCTGCCCTGTGGCAAATAGCTATTGAATGGGCTACCCCGTCTCTGGGAGGATCCTGAATTCCCACCAAACCAACGAAGATAAGGTCCTGCTCCACATAACCTCTTTTAGCCTCTAGAGATGAAAAATGAGTGAGCAAAGGAGTTTTTTTATGAAATATTATGTATGTTACCTGGCGCAAAGTCTCCAGGGAGTTTTCTATATGCCAAAGCAAGCACTCTCAGGCCATCCTCAGCCATAAGCTCATTCATAGTCCTGTATTTGTTTCATCAATTATAAATGAATATTTCAACCACCAGAACATGATTTTACTTTATCTCGTGCGTTTCCTCATCAGTGAGCACAGCAATGCCTTGGGCCTTGAGAATGCTTGAACATCGAGGAAGCAGTCTTTCTGGCGCTCCCTTGCTAAATAGATACGTTTCATTTCCATCTTTTAAAAACAACGACAAAATTAACAACGTCATTTTTGGTTAGTTGTGTCTATTTCTTGATGCGTGCACTCACTTTTCTTAGAAACACTCATGAGCTTAATGCTCGAATCAAAGGGATACTCAATTAAATGCTGCCACTCCGCTGAAATCTCATCTCTATCAACACCTGAACATAGGTACGGAGAAAATGAGGCATGAAAAGGGTTAGGGTGTATGAGAAATATACCAAGTTTTCTGGCCATGACATAGAGGGCTACTTCAGTTGGAGAGCCAACAGGAACCCACCCAACCTCTGATACAGAGATATATGTGAGCATCAAAATGTGATTATCGACAGTTGAATTTTACCATCATCTGAGTTTAAAAGTATCATCTCTTCTTGGTTTTCTTTCCTTCTGTTCCACCACCACTTCTTTCTTTTCTTTACTTCAAGCTTCTGTATTTGCTCCTCTTTGCCCATTACTTTTTGTTGAACGCTCGAAGTATTGCAGAGTGTAGATATCAGCAACGCCACCCTTATTGATTGATCGAACTCGGTAACTACATCCCCTTCTTCGTCGTATGCTTCAACCTGAGATGAAGGAATTGATTAGAATATACATGGCTGGAAAGATTTTAAAATTGGTAACTCACTGCCTCCTCCTCTCCTTCTTCCTCCTCCATATCATCTGGGCGCTTCTTTTTTAGCAATTGGCCTTCGGTTGGATCAAAACCTGCATTGCAACACGAAAATCATCAATATTAGAAGCAATTGGACACCCATCATTAGGGAAGTTAGGAAACCTTTTCCAGTAATACTAAAATAATGGTGAAGGTGTGCAGGGAGCCACATATCTGTCGCAACCATTTTCCCCTGAGTCAAGGTGCCAGTTTTATCCGAGCAAATATTTGAAACATTTCCTAATTGCTCCAGTGAACCCAATTTACGAATCAGAGCCCTCTTTTTAGCCATCCGGCGTACGCCTTGTGGAAGATTCAATTTTAGCGCAAAAGCCTTAGATATCTATTAATAATTCTGCAAACTACCTAAAGTGAGGGTTAATGTGATGACAGGAATTAAGGCCTCTGGTATGATTGCAACTGCTGTAGAAATGCCCACCTGCAAGGAAAACCAAAAAATGCTCAGTTAAGTGACTTAGAATAGAGATCTTAAAGAAAATTGATTTGTTGACCTGCAGCCCTTCTGGATAAATTGGCTCTGTGTCCCACAGCCAGAGACCTAACAGCACCAGACCCACGGATATGGCTGCAATAATAGCAAGGATAATGCCCAACCATTTCATACGCTTCTGTTGCACCAAAGAACCAAATAAATGAGAAATACAACTCAACATGTGGGTTTTTTGTATATTGTACCTCTAACTTTGTGGCCTCTTTCTTTGATTTCGAAATGGAGTCAGCAATTTTGCCAAGCTCAGTTTGCTGGCCAGTGAATACAACAATACCCTTTCCTTTGCCCTGAAGGGACAAAGCAACACAAATTGTTGGCAATTGTGAAAAGAGCTCCCTCCAGGTGAGTTCAAAGGGGAGACCTTTGCATGAGTTGGTGTACTTGCCTTAGTTACTATGCTGCTCATAAAAGCCACATTTACCCTTTCTGCAGTGGGAATGTCTTCTCCCTCCAGTGGCTCAGTTTGCTTTTCAACCGGAATACTCTCTCCAGTAAGCAATGCTTCATCACACTCCAAGCTGGCCACTTCGGTCAGTCGCAGGTCTACCAAATGCGGATACAATAAAGAGAAAGTTATTGATGTGACCAGGCACAGAGAGAGAAAGAGAGAAAGAAAGATGCTTCATCTGATGAAGTATGTAACATACCTGCAGGCACTTTATCTCCCTGAGTCAGAAGGACAAGGTCCCCGGGCACAATCTGGCTTGACGGTATCTCCATGGGTGTGTTTGCTGAGCCCCTGATGACATGGGAAGTGGGCGATGACAGTTTCTTCAGTGCCTCCATTGTCTTCTCTGACTTGAACTCTGAAATGAATAGCAAAGAAATGAATCAACAACAACAACAATGTATGGGTTGGATGAAAATGACTCGAATCTTGTTCTTACCTTGTGAGACTCCAATGATCGTATTGATAACAATGATTGCAGCCACCACACCAGAGTCTATCCATTGTGTTGTGGACAGCGCTAGCACCAAGGCGGCAAAGAGCACAAAGGACATGAAGTTGAATAGGTGCCTAAAGACTATTTGATAGAGCTTCACCTTCTCTCCTGCCTTTAACTCATTGGGTCCATAGAGCTGTCTTCTGGCATCAAGCTCATTTGGATCTGTTAAACCAAGCTCTGGAGAAGTGTCCAATAAATCGCAGACTTCATCCACTGACAGTGTATAGAACGCTGTGAGTCCTGCAGGGATCTGAGGGCCATCTCGTACTGCCTTCTTTCTTGGTGAACGCTTGCCAAAACGCCAAAACTTACTTCTCATGCCACCAAAAGGCACCTTGCAGATGAATCAGTAGAGGGAGCGGAAAGGAGTGAGAGAGAAAGAAGAGAGAGAGCTAGAGAACTGTTGCTGATCTATGTACGTGTGGTGTGATTATGTGTTATGTGTGTGTGAAAGTGTGAGAGACAAGCTCAGGAAGGAGAGAGTGGGCAACAGGAATTTAAGTAGTTTGTGAGTACGGTGGAGCAGCTTCACGGCACTGTCGGTTGATCTCTGGGCAAGATTTCTGTCTCTTTCTGTTAACAAAGTTGTGAAGGTGAGAACAACAAACAAACTCCAAAGATTGCCACCACGCAACTCTGCAAAATTTCTGTTAAAACATTTTCAAAGAAATGCTGCTCGAACCAACCTTGAGATCCCATCGAACTGATCATAAATAATTATTTGCCACTTAGTAGCAGCACCATTATAAAAGTGTGTACAGATATTCTTAGATTGTTACAACACAACACAAGGTCACCTCTGTTTCAGGCTCCTTGATCAGTGCTCGTCCCCATCAAGCGCAATCTTGTGGCCCTTCTCTTTAAGGAATTTTCTTAGTCTGTGCAAAGATTCTCCCAGTTCTCCACCCATTTTGTTCACTGCAAAAAAAAAAAGACACCGCAAATATTAATCACTGCAAGGAGAAAATGGCGCCTGCGTGTTTGCATACCCAACCAGGTGGGTATCCATCCACCAATGTCGACCTGTGTAGTATAAAACAAAGCCTTGACGTTAGGTTTATTGAAACCTTTTCAAAACAATGCTTTGCAAAAGGCAAACCTGAGCCACAAACAGCGCATTACACCAGTGCTCAGTTTTACAATCTTGCAAACCAGCTTTCTCCTTCTCTTCCTGAAAACAAAATTTTAAGTATGAAGGTGCATTTACATTGATGACAAGTATGTATACCTCAGTTGGAACACAGGGGCTGAGCACCCAACCGGAATAAAAGATATTACCACGCACATTACCACGCACTAAAGTGACATTTTGAGTGGAAATAAGGGAAGGAGTTAAGGACCAGACATATAATATAATCATCTCGATGTTCCACACAAGACTCCCTCACATTTCGCCACAAATTTAAATCACAATTCTGTATTGTTCTGTCGCGATCCAGTAGTTTCCGGATTCGATTCGAATTGTCTGGACAGTTCTGTTTCTTTATAGAAATCTAAACACATGAACAAACAACATTTTCTATTTACCTGGTGGCACATCTTCTCTTTCAACTGAAAAGCAGGCAATTATAACCTTACCATCATCATATTTTCTTCGCGCTGTGTGAAAAGAAACAGTAATTAACAAGCCAACGAACAACGATCCATGTTTTTGTGTTTTGTGTTTTGTGTTTTGCTTTTTGCTTTTTGCTTTTTGTTTTTTTGTTTTTTTGTTTTACCTTCGGCATAGCAAAAGTCTCTGGGTGACACAACCCAGTTGAACCCAGATGAAAAGACAGAATACAACACTTCATGAATCCCATCAGGAAATTTCTCTACAACGTGACCGCCAGCATACAAGGGATCAATCTCTGCGATGGAAACAAACAACACAAAATAGAAGTCAGGAATTGAAAAAAAAAATCTCAATAGAAGGAAGGAAGGATGATGACACACACAGAGAGATTAATGTGTTAGCAATGTGTTAGTTTTGGTTGGGGAGTTGTGTTGAAAGAGTTGGGTCATTTTGACTTGGTTGGGTAACAAAGAGAGAGAGAGGAAAAGCAGTCCTGCAGCTCAAAAAAGCAGTATAGAAAAATTTTTTTAAAAAAAAAAGGAAAAGATTTGTACCTGGATAGTAGTCCAGAGATTGCAGGATTTTGAGGAGCAGCTCTGGGTGTCCTGGCATGAGTCCCAGCGCTTTGCCAGCCTTAATGGGATTATCTTCCTCATGCTTCAAAAGCACTGGCACTCCCCTCTTCTCTTTCACTTTTTTCCATAGATCGTGCAGCTTGTCCTCGAATTCTTCTTGCAGCCTTGCAATGACCCCCTCAGCCTCCATTCATTCGATGGATGTTTGATTTAGATGAATGATTCTAGTTGAAACATTGCATTGATTGGGGGAAGGGACACCACATCTTACCTTTTGCTTGATTTCAGCAAGACCTTTGTGCTGGTCTTTACTTTCGTTGCTTTGCATCTGTGAGTTTTTATGAAGGGGGCAACCAGACTGTGCAAATGGTTCCCACCCGCAAAGTGACCAGTATGAAGCTGTATTTATTCATACGATTGGTTCGGGGTTTGTAAGTAAGTTTTCGTATGAAATAGTTTATTCATACATTTGATTTTTGAATGGTTACAGCTCTCTATGTA
>MRZZ01001488.1:0-11861 GCA_002025285.1 Acanthamoeba comandoni | reverse complement strand
AGTGTATGGTGTGTAAAAGAGTTGAGCAGGGGGGTGATACATGGAATAGGGGAAGGTCTAAGGGCAGAAGGAACTTGGTCAACGTGAGTGAATGTGATGAGATGGCAGTCTATATTTGACAATAGCCGTATGGCAGGGCCTTCCACACTTCACATTGTTTATATGCAGCATGAACATCGAAGAAAGAATCAGTATACGTGTACCAAAACAAAGGTTCTGGGAATGCACGCACACATGCTGCTTTCTGATGACGGGCTTTTGCTTCTCTTCTATCTGTAGTGACTTTTCAAGAGCAGCCAAGTTGATCTCCTCTGTCTCTTTGGCCTCTTCGAGCACCTCCTCTTGAGTCAGTTTTTTGGTTTCCTGCTTCAGCAGCGAAGGCCTTCGCTTGCGCTTCTGTTGTGTGTGATGGTATAAGTGATAAGTGTTAGTGTATGTGATAGTGTATAGCGTGTGTGAGAGAAGAGATTCATTCCATATTGCAGCACAAACATGTGCAGAAGAGATAGCTGTGATGGGTGTGTACCTTTTCCTTCTCCTCTTCCTGTCTTCTTTTTTCTCCCTCTGCAACTTTTCGCACAGTGAGTGACCGTGATGACTTTCTGACTTTAGGTGGTCCCTCAGTTTCCTCTTTTGAAAAAGAAGTGTGTTGTATTGTGTCATGCCAATGCCAATGCCAATGTAATGAAATGTTATGATCTCAAGCTATCATCTTATTCCCATGGCAAGGGGAATTCAGGATGACACTCTTCTTGTTATCTCTTTTGAAACAGTACCTGGCTTAGATGTTTCTGTGTGCATCTGGCTCTCTTCAGTGTGTTCTTCTTGGGATATCTGTTGTTTTGTTTTATTCTTCTTCTTCTTTGGCTTTTCTGGAGCACGTGGACATTGACATATGTTGATAAAATCCAAGACATGGGAATTAATTTAGTGTTAGTCGTTGATTTCAGGCCACTGTGTGAAGGATAACACAGTGAATTCATGAAATTCAGACAAACTAATAAACGAATGAAGCAGAGACATTGTTACCTTTCCTTCTTTCTGGATCTTGGTACTTGTTGACAGATGCTCGTTTTTTCTAAAGTGGAAGAGAAATGATGATATGTGAGCAATGGGACACATGATGAAGTAGATTCTCTCTCTCCTCTCTCTCTACTCTAGTTCACACATTACCGGTTCTTTCACAACAACTGTCTCTTCTGTCTCAGCTTCTACAGGTTCTGGAATATCAAAGTCTTCATCCACCTCATCCTCAGATTCTGTGTGGAGAAAGAAAACTAACTTAAGCAACAGTCTTCTTCTTTCCCCTCCTGTGTGGATAGTGGAAGGAAGAGAGCGCTGTTTACCTGATTCCTCAGTGTACAACTCATCTTCAGCATCTTCAGCGAAAAACTGAGAGTTGTAAAATTCTTGATCAAACTTGGCATCTTCCCCAATGAGAGCAGACATCCTTGATAATTTTTCAGCAACTCCCATTCAGAAATTGGCAGCACAAATTTGAAGGGGGGGGGATGAAGTAAACCTTGTGCCTCTTGACGAACGTGAGGGTAACACCTTGCGAGGTGTTGGCTGCTCCATGATGTTGTGGAGATCTTTGGGGGGCAAGGCTGCAAGAACCAATGTGATTCCAAATTACTGGATTGGCATTCGAAGGCTTAGCTTTTCTAGAAAAATACGGATCTATCTAGAAAACTTCAAACTGGTCTAGATCGATACAGAGTTAAACAATTATTTTATGATTTTTGATTTTTGTATGGCTAAAATTTTGCCCGGGCATGGTGTGCACACAAATAAATAAATAAATAATTTTTTTTTAATTTTTAATTCGTTTGGCAACATGCAAAAATGTTGTGAAGCAAGCACCACTGGGGGCCTGGAACAAAACGATTTGTTACCTGTGCCTCCAAAAAAGAATGGCTTTCATCATTATATCCTTGCCAGGGCCAACTGACCCTTGCATCTACATCAGCACCAATGCAAAGGAGCTAGTCGCCATCGCAATCTATTGTGTCATCATTTGGCGCACCAAAAGATTCTCCACGGTGGGAGCAATGGCCTGGAATTGTGGACCGATGCCTTCATTCTCTTGCAACCAAGTAAGTGGTTCTTATGATGGATCAACCAACTTTTTTGTTTCTTTCTTTCTGGATCGTTCCAGACACATTTAAATAAATATGGAATATATCAGTTTGTCTTACCTTTTTGGAATAGAGTGGCCGCCTGTTCCGTTAAGAACTCTGTTCCCTTCTTCAATGCTTCTGGCTCTGTGCTGACAAACTCAATGTCAAGTAGAGCCTGGCTCCTTTGAATGCCATCCAGGCAGGTTCCATGTATTGATTTCAAGTTCCATTCATGCTAAGCTTTATAAATTCTCAAGTGTTCTTTCCCAGATAATGCTTAAGAAGTTCAAGACCAAGTCCCACTCTAAGAAGAACAAACATGAGGACATCTGCATTGGAGGGCCCACACTGATATCCGACTTCAGCGACGGACAGTTGGCAGTGAATGCGCCCTCTCGCCCCCAATCCAGGGTGGACCTTCACGTCCTCGTTGAAAAGGAAGACCTTAAGGAGATGATGAAGCATAGGTTCTCCTATGAAGAAGTAAACAGAAGAAACGGCTTCGGGCAGACCCCTCTACATCTTGCTTGCTCAAGGCCCAGAATGGATCCTGACATTGTGGTAGGGGCTTGGCACTCTCTTTCTGGCTTGCTGCTCCACAAGTTATGATTCCAAGTTCACTCTAACAGGAATATCTGTGTACGCTGGGGTGTGAAATTGATTCAGAGGATCAGGCAGGCTGGACGCCACTCCACACTGCCTGCAAGTATGATCCTACGGGGATGCTTATAGATATCTTGGGTAAGAGTTCATTTGGTTCCATTGATTATGTTATCAAAACAAGTACCCTCTCACTTTTCAAATTAATCTTCAGTGATGAAGGGAGCTGATCCAAACAAAGCCAATTCGGATGGGACAAGACCTCTCCACTACTTTGCCAGGCGATCTCTTGCACCTGACACACTTGAAGAAAATGGAAAGGTTTGCTTTGGATAAACTCTCACTGATTTCTCATTCCTTTCTCTATGCTAGACCGAACTTGGAGTAATGCTCTTGTCCCTTCTACAGGCACTAGATAGGTTGCTTGAAGCAGGAGCTGACATAAACATAAGAAACAAAAACGGAGAAACACCAATTCATAACTGTGTATGCCAGGGTAACATGGCAACTTTGGAGCTGCTGATTAACAGGAATGCAGACATCACCACCATCAACAGGTATCCTTATCCCTCAATGCACAACCTTCTTGGAGTTCACATCCTCAAAGCATTGAGACGCTGGTTAAGAATTAGCAAGAACAAACATGTTGACTACTTTCTTTCCAGTTTGGGAGAGAATGTTCTTCATTATGCCATACGTATGCACAAGGTTGACATTGTACAAAAGCTTCTGCGTATGGGATTTGATCCAACTACAAAGAACCCTGATTATCCCACTCCAAGCCCCTTAGATTTTTCCATGTCAGATGTTTCACCCAAAGGAAAGGAGATATGTGATCTTCTTAAGAGTATGTATCACATATTCCCAATAGACACGAAGAGTTTCTTGCTGCTAACTATGCTACTGGTGCGATAGAGCACATTGCCCAAGAAGAGCCAGATGGTGAAGTGAAAGGTATACCAGTCTTCACAACTGTGTCTAGCTTCTCTTTTTACTGACAAAGATACATTTTACAGGTTCAATACGAGAGAATTCAGCATTGCTGTTAGGACTTGCTAAGGATGGGAATTGGGAAGAGTTAAAGAAGCAAGTTATACGGTTCTCTGCTGACGATTGGAAAGCTACAGGGGAGTCTGGACAAAATCTTCTTCATATTGCCTGCCACCAGGTCAGTACACTTAAGTCTGTCTCAATCATCTGATGGGAATAAAAAAAAGAAGGATGCAAACTGAGGAAAGAGAAAGAGGGTTTCTCGTTTTTTCACAATACACCTTTCTCTAGAGCAATCCCAACAGAGAGATGGTGGAATATTTTGTTACCATTGCTGGGTTGAAAATCAATTCTACAGATGAAGACGGTTTCACACCTCTTCACTGTGCCTGCAAAAGAAACATTGGTGGCGAGATAATTTCCTACCTTGGTGAGTTGACTCTATATAATACATACAGTTAATTATAAAACAGCTCACCCAATGCAAAATACAGTATCCAAAGGCGCTGATGTTTCTAGGTCGAGCAAGGATGGAACAAAGCCTCTACACTACCTCGCTGGTCAATGTTTGTTGCCTGAGAATCAAGATTCCATAACACAGGCATGCCAAAAACCTGACTAAAGAGAACATCTTATTTAAGCGATGCCTCTGTTCATACCATTAGGCCCTCAACATAATGATAGCGAATGGTGCAGATGTAAATTCCCCTAACAAGTTTGGAGAGACTCCCATACATGGTGCTGGTAATCTGGCCATGCTTGTGTTGCTGTTATCTAAGGGTGCTGACATTAGGATTTCAAATTCGTAAGTTAAAGTGCTGCCTTTCCTCCTTTGAAGCACTAACAGCTCAGTGTTACTACTCACTCTATAAAGGTTTGGCCAAACAGCACTGCATTATGCTATAGAGTGGCAGAGAAGGGACGTGGTGGAGAAGATATTAGAGTTAGGTATTGACCCTCGTGAAGGTGCTTCAACTAATGGAACTCCTCTTGACGCTGCCAAGTTGTTGGCAACCAAAAGTTCAAAGGGAAGAGAGATATATTCTCTTGTGAAAAGTAAGTGTTATCACCTTAAGCATTATCTAACGTACAGACATTATTTAATCAAATTTTGTAAACTCAAGGGAAAGCAACACAATTGGAAATGAAGGAGATGAGCCCTGAGGAAAAGAGAGATTACATGAGGCAAAAAGTGATCGAAGAGCTGGTGGATACAGAACAGGACTATCTCAACCACTTAGATGTGCTATTGAGGGTACTTAAATGTGTGTCTGTTGTTTTTATTTGTTGGAGCTTGTTGATTCATTTTGCCTTTATCAAAAGGTCTATCTGAAGCCCATTAAAGACAGTCTATCAAGTGAAGAACCAATTCTCAACGAGATACAGATCCAGAGTATATTCTTCAACGTAGAGGAGATCAGAGCTGTTGGTGAAAAAATGTTAGAAGGGTTTCATTCTTGCAAGCAATCCCTGGATCAGCTCTATGGCCAAGTTTTCTTGGACAATGTACCTCCTTTCCTGGGAATACAGTTCCTGTTGTTATGGCTAAACTAACAAGATTTCCCATCTTCAGATAGAGGACCTGAAAAAATATGAAGAGGTTTGTGTACAACAGCAAATATCAACTGACTCTTTGCAGAATGCCCTTAATGAGAAGTCAAAGAGCAAAGATACATCTCCTGAGTGCTCCTTTAGGTCTTTCTGTGAGGTAAGTTACGTGATGTAATGTAGATCAAAGCAGTCTGACATTTTTTGCTTGTTGTTTACATGGTCAGAGGGCGCGCATGGATGTGGAGTGTGGATCGCTCTCTCTGGATTCGTTTTTGATCAAACCTTTCCAAAGGATCACCAAGTATCCTCTTCTGTTAAGGGTAATTGATTCTGTATCTTCAGAAAGAAGAAACACAAACACAACAAAGATTTGACTCCTCTATTTATGTGTAATCAAAACAGGAGCTATTACAGTATACTCCAGAGAGTCATTCTGACTACCACAATCTAACTGAAGCACGAAGCCAACTTGAAAAGATAATTAACCTCGCTAATGAAAAGAAGGGACTTCTTGATAATCTACTCAGAACCTGTGATATCAATAATTCCCTTTTGTGGCCTGAATCATGTCCTCCTGGTGAAGTAAGTTGTACAAATATCTCAAGTTTGACTTCGCATTGATTTCATAGCTAAATTTTTATTCTAGAAGATAGATTTGGCTCAAAATGAACAAAGAGAGTTTCTTAGAGAAGGGAATTTCAAGATGTCTTTTAACAAGGAAAGGGTAATTAATCATCCCTCACGCAGCTGCCTCTTCGCACACTGATTTGTGAACAACTCAAAATCATAATAGTTGATTAGGAGACATGTCTTTTTATTCAATGATATGCTGCTGTTCTGCCAGAAGGAGAAAAAACGATACATCTATTTGCATTCAATTCCAATAAACAGCTGCATTGTATGGGATGTTACTGATGGCACCATAGAAGGAGGTACTTGCCCTCTTCTTCACTCACTTCTTCAGCTCATATTACGAAAGGGGTTGACATTCATATTCATATTCATATTCACATTCACATTCACACACACACAGGCAAAGAGGTGAACTTCGCATTCTCAGTTATCCACCGAGTCAAGCAGCTGCGGGTGGTCCTTTGCTTAGAGTCCAGAGATCAAAAGGAGTCCTGGGTTACTGCCATCAACCAAATGATATGCAGTGCTCTGTTGCCTTCAGCTAGCTCTGATAGTAAGTTCTCTACCCCCATTAGCAGCTCATGAAGCTTTAAGAAGAACTGTCCAGAAAAGTAATCCTCTGTTTTGCTTTGGCCTAGTATCCAGAAGGAATCTATATACTCCCTACATGCGCCGTATTGTGGCAACTCGTTCTGTGATGATGATGATAAAGAAGAAGAAACCTACCAAAAGCTCTTCTGGAATTTACCTTCCTAATGTGCTCCAAAAACGAAGGATGACAATGCTGTTAGATACAGGAAATCAGAGCCATAAAGAAAAGAGGGCTGATGGGAACTGTGCGGATCCAAGCGATAAGAATGAGATACCAAGCAGGATACGGTCTCTATCTTTTGACAGCAAGAGCCCTGTGTTACCACCACGAATCCATTCATCCCCATCACTTTCCTCTCTCTCCACTTCTTCTTCTTCTTCCACTCTCACCACTCCTCCCTCTCGCCTCCTTTCTCCATCCAAGCACACTACGCTCTCAAATTCAGCTCAGAACGAAAGCCAGAACAGACCTCTTCTTCCTCAGCGGTCTACCTCTCCACTGGGAGGTAGACCTCTTCCTTCCTTCCCTGTGGCGAGAGAAGAAGTACAACTTCCTGTTAAGGTACCAAGCAAGTCCCTTTCAGTTCCTGCACAACTGTCCCTCCCTAGAACAGAACAACAGATCCCAATCCCACAGCGACGCCTTCCTCTGCCTCCTTCAAAGGCCCATCCTCCTTCCTCAACAACAACAAATCCGCCCATCACTTTGTCTGTTCTTCCAGAAGAAGGGCCACCATCAACATCAGGAAGTGGTCTCTGTCAGGCCAGAGTGCTCTTTGATTTCGTGGCTGACCTGTCTGCTCACCAGATCAACCTGAGCCGTGGCGACCTTGTGGTGGTGACTGAGAAAGACGAAGGCAAGGGGGATGGATGGTGGTATGGCCAATGCAACGACCGTGTGGGCTACTTCCCAGCCTCCTTTGTAGAGCTTCTATAGACCATTGATTGAAGAATTGTATATATTTTGCAAGAATAATGGAAGCTCAAACATGTGACATTAATACTTGATCTAACAACTGAAACTTTTGGTAAGAAGTGGAAAAAACAAAAAAAAGTAAAGAAACTTTGAGCTGATGATGAGTCATAAGATTACATACATTCATGTTTTGGTCTTTTTTGATCACAGACAAGAAAGAGATGGGAATTACAACAAGAGCCTCAGAGTAACTAAAGTTGTTGATCAATTAACATTAATGTGTTTCTCACTTTCTTAATGAAACGACATTTTTATATCTAATCTTGTGTGAGTGGCGTACAGGTAAATCCTGAGATGTTTTTCTTTGCATTCTCAAGCAAGCCAACTTTAAGTCTGATCACAAGGGTCAGCTGACAACTCTCAACTGGCAAACAGCTTTAGCCAGACTGAAAGGGTTTGTTAGTCAACTTGAAATTGACAAACCCGAGGTATGGGAGATTTTTTGTTGGGATAAAATAAAATCTCAGATCTCAAAAAAAAAATCTCTTGTAACTTACAAAACAGAAAATGGAGGCAACTGGGTCTGCGCTCCGTTCCAATTACAGCGATTTTACCTGCTACATCCCCATTCACACCAACTATGCTCAGGTACACGGCACGGAGACCTCTTTTCTTCCTCTCTCTCTCTCTCTCTCTCCATTCAAGAAGCGATTTTGATCATTTTTTATTGATTTCTTCATTAGATGGAAAATGTTGGCGTGTTTCTGGAGCACATGGCGGGAAAAGTGGTACGCTTGCAGCATTCCATGCTTCCATTCTCTTGTCTGCTCTCACGCTGCTGTGATATCTTCTAAGCCCCCCCCCCCAAAAAAAAAAACAAAAACATAATTCTTTCCATTCCAGTTCATCTATGAGTGGAACTCGGACAGCGAGAAGATGAAGAAGGAATTCGGTGTGGCAGCCGTGTGGCCTAATGTCAGTGTGTTGGCTTTCAGCGAAGCAGAGATCTTGAAACAGCTGATCGCTGACCAACAGCAGCAGAGAAAGGTGGTCTTTGTGCTCACTGCCTCCACAAACTACCCATTTGCCCGCGCCCAATTGCGCCTATTCAGTACGTCTTCTCTGCCCCGTCTGTGTGTCTCTCTGCTCTCTCTGTCCTCTCCGCTTCCTCCCAGCCTTAATGAATGTGTGTAGCTTACACCACATGTTCTCTTTCTTCTTCTTCTCACTCACTTTGCTTTTATCGCCACGTATTAATTCTCTGGTATACTTAAGATATCTTCAAGGATCTGTTCCCTGCCACTGTTGTAGATGTGTTGCCGCTGGGCCATTGCATGTACGGCTGCGATAGTTGTGGAATCAAAGAGCATCAGATTCCATTGTTCTTCACCCGTTATTTCAACAAGACTCTTCCCTACTCTGGACAAGACATAATAAAGAAATACAATCTCAAGCAAGAAGCCAGAAAGACAGTACTGATAAGCCCATCTGTTTATGCAAAGAGTTTTTTGACGAGCAAGGCAATGGTGGAGAGCTTAGTGAAGCTCAAGGAGAGTGATAAAGCCGCAAAGTTCGATTTCATTGTGAAACTGCATGGCTACTGCTTCTTCAATTATGAGGAATTGGAAAATGGCGAAGTCAGATCGCACCCTTTGCACTCTCTATCGGACAGCGAGCTAGAGAACATCAAAATTTTGAAAGAACACTTTACAGTTGCTGCCGAGACAGAGTACAATGTGTTGCCATTTTTGCAAGTTGCCGATATTGTAAGTTCCTGTTTATCACAGATATCGCTTCTGCTCATGTTCTTCTCTCTGCATGCTCTTTTATCTGCTCGTTATTGACTCTGCAAACCGTGCTTGTTTAATCTTTGTTCAGGTGATCACAGATTTGGACTCCAGCGTTGCTTTTGAGGCTCTTTACTTTGCTCCTAATATCAGCATCCTTGCGTATGATTACCGTCAGTCCCGCCACGATGACGTAGAAGAGGATGAAGAGAAAAAAGAATATCACTCCTATCTTAAACTGTTCGAAACAGTTGAACAGCTTTATCTCCTCCTTCAGGCTGGAACCATTACTACAGACTCTAAAGGCAAACAGTTTTTTGAGAAAAAGTATGGGATTGTGAATGGAAAAGAGATGGACAAAATTGCAGATACAAGAGGATGGTTTTCAGCTCAGACGAACAAACACACCCAGGGGTAGGTGCTCATCTACATTAATTGAAGTCTTTTTTTATGAATCAATTTTACCAACAGCTTGATCTATAACAGTGCACAGGATTTGACTACAAGCCTGCAGGAAAGATTGGATCAAGAATTCCTCGAGGAAAATTCCACCCCCTTGGACTTTATGGCCAGAGGCAAAGAGATTCCTCAGGATGTTTTGGGATTTACCCTCTTTTTGCAGACTCAGCAGCAGCAACTGCTAGATATGCATGTCCCTGAGAATTTGTGGAGGAAACTGTATCACAAACTGAAGAATGAGATATTTGATTCTGGAAGTGCATTTCAGTTTGCTTTTGACGTAGATGACAACAGAATTAAGTTAGTGGTGAGTGATGAAGTGCCTGATGGAGTGCTTACTGCCAACTCAGATATATTTTTGATTGACCACTTTTGGACATCAACTGTGGAGAACTCCATGAATCAGCTCAGAACAGTACCTCACCTTCTAGAGAGACTTTCTGATATCTTTGAAATCAAAGGTACGAACATAATCTTCATTTTTCCCATAAACAAACATTACAGTAATAGTTGCACGTTTGCGTTCTTTTAGCCACAGACGAAGAGCAGGAGCAAGAGGAAGAAGACCGTGAAAACAGAGTGGTGAAAGTTTGGAAGGAAATGTGGAAGTATAACCAGACCTACCGAGTGAGGCTAAATGAAGATGATAGCGAAGGGACTCCAGTTTGGTGTTAGTACTTTGCTTCTCCATAGCTCAATCTTAAAGTCCTTAAGAACTGATTTATTTCAACACTTATTAGACATGATGGACGAAGTGGGATCACGCGTTACACATTGTGGAGAAGATGATGACGTTGAGCCCAATTTCCGTTGTGTTCCATTTTTCTATTCGCAAAAGGGTCTGTCGTTCTCTCTTCTATGGCCCGTAGCGGATGTTGAAAGTGGAGACATTGTAACTAGAGATTTCTTTGAAGGAGTAAAGAGCAAATTGCAAAGGGCTGCTAGGGGTAATAACTTTTCTCAGCAGATAGAATGTTGTGTAGAAAATGTCTTACTCCATGCTAGGTGTTGGAGTTGGTCTTCAGGAAAGCGAGGACTTTACAGTAACATTCAATGATGTGCTCACAAGACACAGAGAGTATTTGAAATCCATTGAGCCTCCTTCGCGACCTCCACTTTCTCAGATTAAACCGGAGGCAGCAACAGCTACCAAACACAACTTTTCTGTCTATACTGATATTGAGTTTCTTAAGAAAGCCCTCAGTTGGGCTGAGTGGTCAATTGTGGATGATCCTAAACAAGCTGATATTCTTTGGTTCAACGATGATGTGGGCAAAATAGAGGATACCTTGAATGATGAGCAGATGATCAACCAATTTCCAAATGAGTCTTGTATCACTTTCAAGCACAAGCTCGTGGAAACAGTCACCAGGTGTTGGGGACAGCAATGCAGCTGGCTGCCTGTAACTTATAACTTGAACACTCAGCTGCCTCAGTTTATTGCCCATTGGAGAGAGATTGAAGAGCTAAAAGACACCAAGGTTTCTTTTCTTTAAATTTTTACACTAGAATTATACCTGACCTTCTTTTTTACATTTTATCTAGCAGGATGGTCAAGACAACTATTGGATTGTTAAGCCATGGAACAGAAGTAAGTATCTCTTGAGATGTATTAAAATTGTTACATGCCTCAATACTACAGTTGAATTGTTTTTCTGATAAGTTCTATTTTAGGCAGAGGCATTGAAATCTTCATAACAGATAGTGTCCACCCTATCATCAGGTTTCCTATCTTTTACTGCCCCTTCATTATTGGCATGATCAATATGATGTATGCATATCTATATGTAGTGTTAACTCAGTCCTTTATTTAAAGATCAATTGAAACTGGACCCAAGATAGCAAGCAAATACCTGAGCAGTCCTGCTCTATACAAGGTAAAAAAAAAACAAGAGAGAAAGCCTTGGCATAGAGAGAGTTTAGTCTTGAGATAGCAGATATAACAGAGGCACCCCCTGTTGGTAATTGTATGATTTATTCCAACAACAACAATGCAAATAAACAGGGCAGAAAGTTTGATCTGCGCTATATCATCGCAGTTCGCAGCGTGGAGCCCCTCGAGGTCTATGTCTACAACATGTTCTGGATACGCGCCGCCAACAAGCCGTTCTCTATGGACCACTTCGACGACTATGAAAAACACTTCACCGTAAGAAATTTTCTCTGCTCTCTACTTTTCTCTACTTCTCTCTCTCTCTCTGTATGTGTGTGTGT
>MRZZ01001473.1:0-11339 GCA_002025285.1 Acanthamoeba comandoni | reverse complement strand
CTGACCTTGTATTTTTCAAACGGCATAGCGCCATTAAGCTGCTCTAAATTGTCGGCAACTTCATTAATATGAAGTCGGCCTGGAGGAAAAAAAACGATTATTTAAAGCGGTTGCAATTAACAATGAGTTGGATGCAAAAGCAAACCTCTGATATGTAAACCAAGAGAGACATTAAGCTGGAACGGGAAAATTTTTGCCACCTTGCATTTTACAACCATTCCCGGTTTAAGGTCAGTTATGGCCCTTACGGCTAGAATAAAAAAGATTACGAATTGAATAAGAGTTACGTTTTGATAAAATGGTAGCAAAAATAAATGAAGTTATTTCTTACGAGAGGCACTCTGAACTGGTTGAATCTTTTGCTCATCTTGATGTAGCAGAAGAAGAAGACGTCCCGCTGACAACGAAGGCAGCTAAAAAAAACTTAGACCCATAGACAATTCCAAAAAATATGGAATAGAAATGTGACGTGAGGTGAAAGAAAACCTGGCTAACAGTGGCCTTGCATTTCTGGTTTATGGAATATTTGGCAAATGCGTCAATGTGCTGAGTATTATATTCTTTCGTTGGTGCAAAGCCAATACGCAGGCCGGGGCGTTCAAGATTGCTGATGGAAAGTACTAAATAGCTTCCCTTTACCAACTCGACGTTGCAAGTTACTTCTTCATTTAGTTTTAGGCCTATTACCTCCTCCTGTTTGTTTGGAATTGATCTTTAGTCTTTTATCAAATAGGGTGTTGTTGTTTTTGTGCGTCATAGAAGGGGCCACAATTGCAGTAGGGCCGCAAACAAAACATACCTCTTTCTCTTGTGATACGGCGGCTGTATCGCTATTATTGCTTTGGCTTTTCCTTCTTCTCCTCTTCTTCTGGCTGGCGGGTGGTACTTGCTCCTGTGCTTTGCTTACTAATTCAGGGCGTAGAGATACATCGACTATACATCTCTGCTTATCTATGTCAAGGATCACTCCTTTAACTGATTGTCCCTCCTTCAAATCATCGCCCTGAATCATATTGGGAAGATATTCAGAGAAATTTCACAAGTTACACGTGTTATCGAAGAAGAGAGCAATGGCAGAGGATTACTGGAAAGTGATCTTTGATAACGAAGCCAGTGACAGTAGTATTAGCGAATCCTATGACGGTGCCAAAGTCTTTGACTATCTTGACTGTGCCTTCAACACATGAGCCAATTTGAAAGACAGACCAGTTTGTGTTTGGTTTTGGTGGTGCTCCTTCTGTAAAAGATATGGTAATAAAAGCACTTTTAAGCGCCGCGCTAACAACATTGTAACATAGAGAAACAAGCAGCAGTTGGCTGCATGAGATAATATGAAAGATAAAATAGGTACCGGGAGTTGAAGTGGCAATAATTTCCTCCTCTTGGAAATAACTTTGAAGGAATTTGGTAGATATGATTGAGCTGCTACATACAGATGGTTTTAGGCTGAGTGTCAATTTTTCTTCACTTGACTCCATAACATGGGCCATAACCGTTTGGCCTATCGTGAATATATTCTTTGGGTCGTCCACATGTGAATCCAATAGATTCTGAGATGATAAATTTGTTAAAGATAAACAATGGAAACAAGTAGCAGAATAAAGAAGAGGGGCTATTTACTGTAATATACGCAAGACCTGCTATGCCCTTCCAAAAGGAGACGAACACGCCAAAGGTAGTGATACCAGAAACTGTTCCCTATGGTCAACAAGCATTATGGTTAGAAAGACCGCTGATTCACTTTTCGGAGAAGAAAAGGACGTACTGGAATAACAGTTCCCTTCTTAAACTCAGACTTAGATGTTGGCAACGACTCTTGTTTAACAGCTTCAATTAAGGTGGGCTTGAGAGAGAGAATGAGCTTTTGTTGGGCTTCATTCTTGTCCAGCACGAGTACCTCCTTTAGCTCTTGTCCTCTATGAAGAGAATTTCTAGAATGGGAATGTGGCAACCGTGAGTATT
This sequence comes from Acanthamoeba comandoni, assembly GCA_002025285.1. Taxonomy (NCBI): domain Eukaryota; phylum Discosea; order Longamoebia; family Acanthamoebidae; genus Acanthamoeba; species Acanthamoeba comandoni. The sequence goes on along the minus strand of MRZZ01001473.1, from coordinate 9,377 downwards.
CATAGATTATGGTATTCACAATTGCTTGTTTTATCTTACCTCAATGATTCGAAGTGGGCAGGATGGTCAGACAGATGATGATTGGAGATAAAGCCTTGCACATTGTTACCAACCTCTACCTTAATACCGCCTTCGACTAAATATTTGATCGTGCATTGGACAAACTGAACAAACACAGGTGTTACAAATGACTTAGTTAACACTTCCACCTTTAATCTCTGCATGCTATGAAGGGATTCTATTTACACTTCCAAAGCCCAGCTCTTTGAACGCACAGTTTTGCTTCTCTACCTCCTCAGCTTTCTCTTTTTTCTGTTGGTGTTTATAAAAGCGCCAGTTAGCAAATATTTTCAATGAGAGGAATTTAAAGGTGAAGAGAAACAGAATAAACACTTACGAGGAAGCTCAAAGTGATTTTCTTGTTTACAGGATCAGAGTTAAGCACATGACACTTAACAACTTGACCCAGGGTGAATTTTTTCTCAGGAGACTCAATGTAAGAGTTACTCAGCTGTCCCAAGGAAGTCAAACCAGTCACGTTGTTGTAGAATCTTACGAAGACACCATAGTCCTTAATATTGCATAAATATCAGGAATGAACATAAGGAAACAGGCAGCTTCATGAAATACCTTAATGGAGGTGATGTAGCCATGAGATTGAAGACCGGGTACGGCATCTTCATAAGATTTGATAAGTGGAAGGTCTGTACTAAGCAATGATTTTTTGCAAGTCACAAAAATTTTTCCTTTCTTCGCATTTGTATCCAAGATCTAGCGAAACTGAGTTTAGTAACACGCTCATCGTGGTGACCATAACACTGTCGCCTTGTACTTACCCTGCACTTCACATACGTTCCAGGTTTGAACCGAGAAGCAGGGTCCTGAAGTTTGACATCGGACATATGGTCTGTTGGACACAAAGCTTTTATATGCGGCGCGAGGGTAATTAGTAGACCAGCAGGAATCAGTGCCAACACTGTGCCCTAAGATTAGTTTAATGAGAGTTAACATCTGTCAGATGTATTTGCAATTTGACAAATGTTGAGCATACCTTGACTTTGGCTCCTACTTGCACGTCCTCGATACGGAGGAAGGCTTGCTCGAGAACAGACCTCATCATAGCCACATTTGCAATACCATCAATGTGGTTCAGACCCACCACTCGACATTCCACCTCTTGTTGTAAATGGAACTTTTTACTTAACTGCTCAATACGCTCGTCTGAGACACGGGAGACCTGTTGGATAATTTGAGATAAAACATGAGATGGGCAGCTGTGGGGGAAAAAGATGCTTGACACCACAAATTCAAAGGATTAAAACAATTCTAAACGTACATGCACAAACGCTGATTGCACAGGTTCAGTGGGAAGTGCTAGAGACATGCCCACAGAATCATCTATCTTAGTAATCTTGGCATGTTTGTAGGTAACTCCAATGTTTACATCCGCAGGGAACTTGTACTCGGCTAGCTTGATGATATGAGGGGCTAAGCTTAAGCTAACTCTCTTTTTCTCATACGACAAGTGCAAAATTCGTGCGGCGAGCTAATCACATAGATATAATAAAGAGTCAGTGGAAAAATATGAACGATATTCTTTGAAGATGAGACGAGATAAGCAACCTTTTGGCCGACTGTGTAAGTATCTTCTATCTTGTCGATGGAGCACCCAATGTGGTACGGGTCTATGGTACCAGAGAAATAGCCCAGGAAAGTTACAAACAATCCATTGGGCAGCAGTTTCTTGACTTGGGCGGAGACGAGCATGCCCGCTTTGAGAGAATCCAATGCAAGAACGTTGGCATCTTGTGTAAACGCTGAAGAAAACTTCTTTTCATCGACAGAGACCGATAGTGTGCTGTTTCCCTTGTTTACTGAATTAACGAGGCACCGAATAGGCTGACCAACCACAAATGGAGAACTGCCTTTGTCGCTACTTGGACCTGTTATCTGTATGTTAATATTGAAAAATCATAACGTAAATAACAACAAGAAATTCGCATGTACAAATCACCTGCTTCGTTTTCGTTAATCTCAGAAGTGGCAGCTCTTTTGGGCAAAAACCCCGAGTAATCAGTGCCAAAAGAGATAACGTAACCGTGGTCTTCCACACTCTTCACAGCACCATATAGGGGCTGCACATCAGAGTCAAGATGAGTTTATGTGTGTTGTGATTTTCTTAATTGTCTGTTCTATTTGGTGGTAATAGAAAAGTGAAGCGTACAGTTCCAGGCGTCAGGCTCTCCAACGTAGTGTCTTTGTTGAGCAGAGAAGGGCGAAGAGACAACTCCACAGCTTTCTTTTTGCTGCCATTACTCAGACCAATGATGACGCAAGGCAGCAATTGGCCGACATGGAAGAAGTCGGACATTTTGGGCAGTTCATCTTCCTGTTTGTTACAAACAACATATAGCAATGATTGATAGTGAGCATTCGCTGTGAATAGAACAGCTTGGTGGGGATAACATTCTTAGAAAAGTAATAAGAATGCTGTTAAGTTTGTTTTGGGGTTTTGGTGGTATGTGTGTATGGGTGTATGGGTGTATGAGTGTATGGGTGTTACCTGCTGGTCCGACTCATTCAGCTTAGTGCCCAGAACTTCGCTGAGCACATCAGACACCTCTGTCAGAGACACTGCACCATTCATATTGTTTGGCAGATTGAGCACAATCTTCATGTCCTTGATTTTGCGCACAGCACCAAGCAACATCATGCCCACAGACAATGTCTGATAACAAATGATGTGTGAGATTAGATCTGTGCAAAGAGAGAGAAGCAAGCCCCTCCAAAAGAATAGTTTTTATAAAAAAAAAAACTAGTAGCTTGGTTTTGGGCCCTCCCTGCCTCAGATGCTACTCGAGAATGAGGCATGGAATGAGAAGAGAACAGGGCTGAAGCAACCCTGTTCTTCCCCTCTGGCTTGTCGCGTTTTGGGTTGTTAACAAATGTGTTGAGGAGTTCATAAAATGATGATGAAGGACTTTAACGGTTTCACAATAAAGGAAGAAAGAATGCGAAGATGTTTCTGTATCTCCTCTTCACGGGAAGAGGTAAAAATTGTAGTTTTGAAAAAAAAAAAAAATGAATTGCATTCTGTAAGATTGTAAAAGATTTACCTTGTAGACAAGCCTGGTGGCAGTTTTGGGAGCCTTGAAGGAAGTGATGGTGCTTGCCAAATCGTCTTCTCTATCTTCTTCTTCCTCCGCGACATCGTTCGTTGCTGTCTTTTGTATCTTCCTCTTCTTCCTCTGATCGGCTTCCTTAGTTGTTTTGTTGCTCTTCTTCTTCTTTTTCTTGTTATCACTTTTCATCTCGAAGAGAAAATCTTTCTCAGCTTGTCTATGAATTTGTTTCATTTCCAGCGGGGTCACTTCGCTGCCTCCTCCACGAGGCAAATCTACCTCTTGTTCTTGAGGAGTAACATCTCTTTTCCTTTTGCTTCCTTTTGAGTGGGTGGAAGACATGGCGGTGCGGGAGAATTAGAGGGTGATGAATAATTGAGAAGATGAGATAATGAGAAGAGATGAGATGAGCCAAGCCCAAAAAAGCAGGGAACGGGTTGGGTCAGGGTTTGCAAGAAGGAAAAAAAAAGGTACGGTCCGCAAAAAATAAAACAGGTTAATATCACGGAACGAAGGCCAGTTTTATTCTGGTGTGGAAAATCGAAAAATGTTGCCCGCTTGAGGATAAATCTGGGTTTGAACATTCGCAAACACCCCTTTCGCTTGTTTCCCATAACCTTTCTCGACGAACTGAATTAGGTCCCAGCCAACTCCGAGACGATTCTGATTGGCGCTAAAAATGAGGACCACTTTAAGCGGTAGGCTGGGACAAGGCGGACCTTTCCTCTGTGTCGAAGGTGTTGAGAGTTACCAACTGCCAGGTTGTTGTTGTCTTCTTGGCTTTTGTGCATTTGATAAACAAACAAAAAAAAAAAAAGAGGCCTTTGCAGCGCCGATCTTTTTCTTTGAGAGGAGGAGAAAAGAGAACTCTAGTGTAGGAATAATTCTATATATACATTTTTTTTGAATATACCATAATATGGCGATGCAAAATGTGAAATGCGTGGTGGTCGGTAAGTGCACCCCAGCAAACTTGTTCCCCTATCAATATTCTTTGACGCAAGATTGCATGAATGAACAATGAAGCTAATCTGTTTTTTTATTCCTTATTTATTTAGGCGATGGTGCTGTCGGTAAGACTTCTCTTCTCATTTCATACACCGAAAACAGATTCCCAGTGGACTACGTGCCTACTGTGTTCGACAATTTCACTACTGGTGTTGAAGTTGATGGCAAACTTATCAACTTTGCGTTGTGGGATACAGGTATTTTAGACTTCATGAATCATTTGTTAAAAATGTATTATTTTTTGGTTACAAAAATGAGGACTTTTTTAAAGAAGATTTTTGTTTGTTTGTTTGTTGATCCCCAGCTGGCCAAGAGGAATATGCTCGACTGAGGGCTTTGAGTTATCCTGAAACAGATGTATTCCTTCTGTGTTTCTCCGTGGTCTCTCCGGCAAGTTTTGACAATATCAAGACCAAATGGTATCCTGAGATAAGCCACCACTGCCCAGGCGCCAAGTGCATTCTTGTGGGAACAAAGATTGATTTGCGAGAAGATAAGGCCACAATGGAAAGCTTGAAAGGAGAAAAGGCCCCCACATATGACATGGGAAAGAAAATGGCAGAGGACATTGGCGCCGAAGCTTATTTCGAATGTTCAGCTTTGACACAAGAAGGTCTGAAAAGAGTTTTTGAAGAAGCCATCAGAGCCGTAATTGGAAGACCTGACAAGCCCAGTGGTCCAGCCAAACCAAAGAAGGAGAAGAAGTGCATTCTGATTTAAAAAAAGAGGTAATCTATTTACGACCACGCAGCACAAGGGGAAAAAAACGAAGTTTTTTGGCTGTCCTTTTTATATATATATATACATATGATTTGTGCCTTGGTTCTACAGTTGTAGCAAAAGAGTATTTGAGTTTGAGAGAGAGGTGCTTGTGCCCCCCCCCCCCAAAATAATTTGTAAGATACACACCACCCTACCCAATCCTTCCTTCCTGAAGTTCACGGTGCGCGGCAGCTGCGCCATGCCCTTTCTCTTTTTTTTTTTTCATTTTCATTTTTTGTTGTTTGAGCCACCACAACACAACGACCATTATTTAAATAATAATAATAATCATTTTTTCATTGCAGCAATCACCCAAAGAAAGACCCCTCGATCATCTTTTTTTTGTTCGGTTTTAATATTATTATTACTATTAATATTAATATCAACCCAAATTGCAATTTGAATTAAAATCGTAAAATAACACATAAATACAAAAATAAATTTATGGGGCCTTTTTTTATATAAAAAAACTGTTAACTGTCTGTTGTTATATCACAATAAGCAAGGTCACCGTAATAAATGGAGATAGACTTCATTCTCTTGTTGATAAAATTCTCTTCTACCTCAAAGGTGCTGCCTGGGCCGGCCAGCTGCACGAGCTCGTTTGTGTCTGTGTTTTTGGGAAGGAAGTAGGCAATGTTGCTGGTTATCCATTTGGTTCTTTGGAAGAGCTCAAACCCATTGATGGGCATCGAGCTCAGGCTGAAGGTTTGCTGGTCGATGTAGGAGGGCCCGCCCCACGGCGGCGAGAGAAACACCACATCAGCCTTCAGTTTGAATATTAGATTTTTGAAACAAAAGGAAAGCATCATTAGAGTACAATACCACGCATTCACACTCTGGATTTTTTGTCCTTTGCATGGAAACATGCAAGACAGCGATCTACTACTACTACTAAATTCTGAGAGATTGATAAAAAAAGATCTCACCTTCAATCGAGGTATGAGGGTCAAGTAATCGCCCAATATGAACTCAATGCGATCAGCAACGCCATAGACTTGGGCATTATGTTGGGCCATGGCCAAGCGTGTGGGATCAATGTCTATGGCGATGACCCTTTCACAAGTGAAAGCAAATTGGATGCTATTGCCTCCAACACCACAAAAGGCGTCCACTATCACCCCACACGAACATCGCTCTGCGATGTGCTCTGCCACCTTTTCTGGTGTAACTGAATACCAGCCCTCTTTGTTTAGAGAATAATGATTGATGGTGAGATGAGGTTGCGTGTGTGTGTGAAGTCTCTGGTGAGATTGATAAAGAACTCTCAGGAAGGATCATCTTCTTACCTCTGTCCAACTGTATGCCTTCATCAAAGCGAGAAAACAAACGGTACCTTTGCAGCCAATACTTGTACAAGGTCCCATCTTGAAGCATTTCCTCCTTCTTTCTCTTTCTGCTTTTCTTTGCTGTGATATCTGCATTTGCTGGAGAGTAAAGTGTTTCTCCAATTTTTTCTCCCTCTGTGTCAAAACTGTTAGAATCACCTTGCCCGTCATAAAAATAGTCAGGGACGACCAAGTCATCTGTCCAAACTTCACAATCATCTCTATATCGTTGTTGTTGCTCGATAGATTGAAAGGGTGCAATTTCTCCGTCTGCAGATGTCAACAAGGTCGCTTCCTCAAATTTTTCATAATTGGTTGAATCAGTCTCACCCCCATGTGAGCCTTTCTTTCGAGATCTCTTTCTCTTTGCCTAATCACACGAGCCAAAAAATAAAAAATAAAAATCTGAATGTGTTCTCTATTGGTKGGGGGGGGGCAGACCTTTTTGTGCTTCATGGGCGAGGGGTTGTGCGAAAGCACAGCGAAGTAAAAAAAAAACCGGATAATATCCCCGAATGGTATTTTACGGTTTGTTGTGGGTTCGCTCTTGGCAAGACTCTTCGGTGCCAGCCAAAACCCCCCAACACACACACATTACACTCACACCCAATTTTTCAATAATCATCAATCCGCCGGATTGTTCTTTTTAAACAAAAATGAGTATCGGCATTCCCATTAAAGTTTTCCATGAGGCCAAGGGCCACACTGTAACGATTGAACTGAAGACTGGAGAGATTTACAGAGGCCAGCTCGGCGAAACAGAGGATAACATGAACTGCCAAATGTCAAACATTACATACACAGCCAGAGACGGTCGTGTGAGTAATTTGGAGCAAGTGTACATCAGAGGAAGCAAAATCAGATTTATGATACTCCCTGATATGTTGAAAAACGCCCCAATGTTCAGAAATGTCGATCCAAAGAAAGCAAACGTTGCCGGCAGAGGAAAAGGCGTCGGTGTGCAGAGAGCGATTGGGCGAGGCTTTGGCCGTGGCAGAGGTGGTGCTGGAAGAGGAGGAAGGGGCGGTGCCAGAGGAGCAGCAAGAGGTCAATAAAATTAAGAAAGAAGAAAGAAGAAAGAAGTACTCATCGATAGAAGAACTGAGCATCTTGTCCAGGTTTACAATAAACTCTAAAACACAAGTGTTCACACAAATTTGCATCCCCCCCCCCAATTAATACACTGGGCAGAATCTTAGCCTAAGTGACCCTGTAACAATTTGTTCTGTGTGCGAGAGAGACAAAGAGATAGAGAGAAAAGTTTAAATCACTGTGCTTCAAGAAAGATGTAAGAGTTTACCTTCAACGCGAGCAGGCGGGAGAAAAAGATGGAGGTCTGCAGTCGCAGTGGCTCTGCAGAGATGTGAGCCAAGAACAACTCCACATTGAGGTCTCCCATGTACATGTAGAAAAACGATAGCAGCTAGACGAAGCAAAGTGAGAAGATGAGACCTCACTTCAATTCTTGAAGCAGTCAGATGTAGAGGGAAAGAAAAAAAAAAAGCCTTTGGCAGGCCACATACCTCAATGTAGTGCTGCTCTTTCTGCACGAGAGCAAGCAGATTGGCAAATGCTACATCGAGATTGTCGATCTCTTTGGCTGGCTGATGTCTGAGGGCGTCCATGAATTGCTGCAGCTGCCTGACGTGTTGTACGACGAGTGCCATCCGCGTGAGCTCTGAGTGGGTCCTCTTTGCCGCATGCTCGCCTTGGGGCAGTTCTCTAAAGCCATGCCTTATCCAGCTCTCATACCTAATGATCAAATGTTATACGAAGGCACGAGAGAGAGAGCAGAGCAGAGATGTCTCTTGACCTGCGAAAGGCTTTGGTATCTTTCAGTAAAGTGAGGATGGGTCCCAAGAGGTCAGCAGTGTTTCTCTGTTTTTCTGTGAGCCCATTCTTTGCAATAGACGCCACAGCGACATCCAACAAGTCTATTGTGAGGTCCTGAATGGATCAAATACAATATAAGACTTATGATTATATGACAACATCTTCTCATGGATGAGAATTCAATTTGCTTACCTGTAGCTGACGGCGTAGCCAGGCCTCGCCAGCTTGGAGGTCGATGCCCCGCTTGAGTCTCAATAGGAGGTCTATCCGGTGGGTGGCGAATGTGGTGGGCCCAGAATAACCGCGGGAGTACGACGAATAGGCTGCGTCCAGCTTACGCAGCAGACGCGCACTGTGTATTTGGACACAAAAAACACACACACCATTTGAAGAGACCACAAAGCAGAATATTATTGTTCCCAACATAGATGTAAGAATGTGCAAGTAAAAAAAAAAAAAAAAAAAAAGCAGTGTCTATTTTTTCATCTCACAACGTACTTACCTTGTATCTTTTTGAGAGAGTGTACCAAGTTGGCCGGTGAGGATAAGCTCCAGTTTCTGAGATGCCAAGCTAATTTTCCCAGTCTCCAGATCCGCTAGCACCTCCCAGCCACACTTTTCTTTTAAAAAAGGATTTGTTGTGCCCACTATGTAGCTTTCCCTGCAGGGAAAAAGAAGAGGAATAAAAAAAGAATAGTATTTGTGAGCATATCCATACCATACATGAAGAGAGGCAGAGGAGGCGCGGGTGCGTGTGTTTACACGTTTTGAAATACAATGTCTGTTAGAGGTACATGGGGGAAGGCCCGCTCAAGCAATATGCCCTGGAGAGGTGGGCAAACCAGTCCCACTATAGATAGGACAGTGCTGCAAATGTTTGCTGTTGGCATGTTGTGTCCCATGACCAGTATCCGGCGGCCTGCAAGCACAGCGTAATAAAGAGTTACAAGGCCCTCAACCCCGAAGCGCTGCACCAGTTCCAGTACTGAGATCTGATGATAAGGGAGGAGGGTTCATGGTGATGAGATGAAAGAAAGGATCCTGGCCATCCTGGATCCGAGCAAAATATATGGCGGCAAGCTTGCATCTACAGACATTTGGCGAGAAGGCGTCGATTCATCTTACCTCGTCAATCTGGTCTTTAGAATAGTGCAAGGGAACACGCAAGGGTTCCCACATCTCAAGCATTCCGTTTTCGTAGAATGGTAGATTGGTCGTTATCATTTGTTCATCAAAAGAACTGTTGGGCATCACAAAAGAATACAAAGGTCTGCCATATTGGGCGAAGGATTGAGCTGCGCTGATGATTTCTTTCTGCCTTGTG
>MRZZ01001470.1:0-12471 GCA_002025285.1 Acanthamoeba comandoni | reverse complement strand
TCTCATTTTATAAGACTATTAAAAAGGCCAAAGCCAACTCTGAAAGCATTGTAAGCAGCAGCATATGATGTCTATAAAAGGCTAAATATTATCTCACTTGCCAATGTTGTGCACATACTTGGCCTTCATTCCTCTAGCCAGTGCTGTGTCTGCCCTGCTACACCTGAATGATCCTACAGTGTAGATGTCTGAGTTCATGCCTGAGCACCTGATCACATTCTTGAGGATTTGCCCACATGTGACTGTGGCTATCCTCTTGTCTCTATTTAAGTCTATGAAGACTAAGATAAATTAGGCAAACAGCCTATAATCCCTATATGAGATGCCTTTATTTTACTACTTAAACTCTTGCAGCAAAGTCTCCCTTATTCTAGTCTCCTTAGTGCATGTTTTTAGCATGTACTTGTGTAACATAGTGAGAGGACATATCTTAAGGTCATTGTGGGTAGAGATAAAACCTACATTGCCTTGGAGCCCCTTGTTGTTCTTGAATCCTCACTTTCTAAACATGCATTTTGTATAGTCTTCATTTTAATACATGAGCTCTCTATTAACCTTTACTATGTCATCAGGGTACAAGAACTTTGTGATACAAAGTAATGACAATGCCTTGGCTCTCAGGTCCACATGAGAGAGCCCAGCATTGTCTAGTTGGGACTTTCAAAAGTCTCTAATGATTTGTGAGTCTAAGCTTGCACATGATATCATAGGTCTTGTAGTGTGGCACCCTATGATTGTATTGCACAGCTTGGTGATGGCAAGGTCTCCCATTAGCAACTGTAGGTTAAGTGCAGCTGCTAAGTTGTTCACTGCACCATAGATGGTCTTGATGGTGATGCTTAAGTGCTTCAAACTTTTGGTCCTATCTTCCAGGTAGTCTGCCATCATGGCCTCATCTTCTTTTATGCTTCTAAATAAAAAACAAGTGTTCTTTCTGTTTACACCATAGTAGGAGATGCTAGAGGTACATTTGGTATTTCCTAGTAGTTAATTTGGATAGGTCTCCTTTCTTAATAAAGTTGCAAGCTTTCTGGCTCCATCTATCTGTGTGAGTGCCTTATGTACTTTAAAAGCCACCAGCTTTTACTGTAGATTGTGCAACAGCTCTACTCTGCTTGACATGCCTCTTGTAAATGATTTCACTTTGTTAGTTATCAGGGCTAGTAAGGCTAAGCTTATCATCAGAAGCTCTCAAAACTAGCTCTGGGCTGGCCACAATAGGGCTATCACTATGGCCATAGCCTGCTCTCTTCTCAGCTTCTCTAAGATCTTAAGGAAAAGCTTAAATAGGAGGTTAATAAAGTTGTTTTCCTCTATCCATGGTACTTATAGAGTGTCTATGGCCTCTGTTCTAGGACATAGATATCTAGTGTTAAACCTAGACAGTAGGTAGTTCTCAAAGCTAGTGAATTGGTCCACTATATGTGGGCCTCATTTCATGTCTAATGTTGAGAACACTTAGGGTGACAGGCCCCAGTTGTAGTTGTTAGTCCAATGTGAGAGAGTGTCTGCTATATTATTCTAGAGCCCTGAGATATGCACTGTCTGGATCATGATGTTGTGCTTTCAACAAATTGTAAATAGCTCTGGCCATCATAGCTAATGACCTCTTTCATTTTGTTATTTTGTTGATATAAGAAACTATTACCATGTTGTTGGACTACACTAGGATTGATTTTTCCTAAATGAGAGGCAGAAAGGATATCAGTGTGTAAAAAACAGCCAAGGCCTCTTTGATGTTGATATAAGTGCATTCTGAGCTGCTGCCCCATGCACCTGCTGCCATCCTTTGCCTTAGGGCTGCTCTCCAGCTAGTGTTGGAAGTGTCCACCTCTAGGATCAGTTCTGATGGGAAGTTTATCACTGTCTTTCCATCCCACATTTTCAAGCAGTCCAGCCACTAGTGTAAGTCCTTGAGTGTTGCCTATTGTAAGATAATTAGCTAGGACCAGGATACTAGGTGTGCTAAGTCCATGTAGACATTTCTTAGGAGAACCTTGATGAGGGAAACCATCTTGGATAATATGAGAAAGAGGCCTGCTACTCTTGCCACTAGCCTTGAGTGTACTAGTCCTCTCAATGCCTTGTATATCAGGTGTCTGACTTCCTTGGACACTAATTTCCTCTTGGATTCTTGCACCCTGATCAAGACCTAGTTGCTCTTTGTATCAAGTGTGAAGCCTAGATAGTCTCTCACCTAGTCTGGGATTAGTTGAAATTTCTTTAAGGAGATATACTAACCTAGGTCCTATAGGAGCTAGATTAATACTTGGCCCTGCTCTAAGCAGCTTTAAGAGGAATTGGCCATCATGAAGATGTTGTCCATGTAGGCCACTACCTTGATACTCATGGCTCTTAAGGTCTTGATGACTAGCTTCAAGGTCTTTGTGAATATATATGAGGACAAGCTCATTCCAAAGGGCAGGACATTAAATATGTAACTCTGGTTCTTTCATGTGAATTCTAGAAGATTCTTGCTCTTTAGGTGCACTTTGATGTAGTAGAACCCATCAGTCAGGTCCATTGATATCATATAGTCTCTTAGCTATATTATTTGTTATATAAGTCTCAGGTCCTCATACTGAAATTTAGAGGCTACAATAAACTGGTTGGCAAATCTCATGTCTATAATCAGTCTGAACTTGCCATTTTTCTTGAGTACTACTCTCAGTCTCAAGCTGATCCTCAAGTGGGGCAAGGTGATACAATACTTTTTTCTAACCAGTCTTTTAGCTGTTCTTCTACAAACACTTAGTGCTTGGGGGCAAGTACCTTTGCACCTCTAGGTGGACTAGTAGTACCTGAGTCAGTGTTATCTCAAGACTATTTCTGACCTATGATTGTATAGTCTTGTTGGCACTTATAGTCTTTCATTTCTTGTGGTGCCTGCTGATAGCTTCTGCCACTAGTTCTCTTATAGTAGGAGCCTTTAAGAGGTCACTCAGATTGAGTTCCTGCTAGGGCTTCAGTAGCTCTAGTGTCATCAGAGAGTTCAATTATGCTCAGCCCCTCTCTCCTAAGAGCACCTCTGTTTAGTTTACTAGTGAAACTGACCAGGTTAGACTAGTCAGTTCTGTGTTTGAGAAATTGTCCTTTCTTATAGGACTAGTTATAACTAGTTATATCCACAGGTTTTGAGATAAACTTAACTACTTCTTTGATAAAGAGGAAGTCTATGAGTACTTCCTTGGCTTGAGAGTCCCAGCCATAGTGGGAGTTGACAGTGTAAAAATCCACTTTGCTATATCAGAGCTGCCAAGCCTAGCTGGAGTGATGATGATGATCCAACTGGAGTCTATCATCTAACTAAACTCATTAAAAATATGAAACCTTAAATTTTCTTTAAGAATTTTGAGAAATAGAAACAGTAAAAACACAAATGTGGCCACTGGTCAAACTTTCAAAGAAGAAGAGAGCATGCAGTATCATAGATTGTGGAAACAATCCAACCACCAGGGGTCAGCATATGCCCAGCAGATGCCTCTGTAGTGGGGAAATGGTCTGTAACCAGCTGGAGACTGTCCTCCCAGACAAGGAAAGATGCAGCGAACCTGGCCAGCGAACCAACATAGTAAGTGTTTCTGTGGCCCTGCAGGTTGGCCAGCGCAGTGTATGAACCATTCTCCTTGGCAAGCTCATCTGTGGTGAAGTAGGGCTGGAAGGTGTGATAGACAAGGTCCACCAGAGTCACACTGGAGACCAGGCCACTGGGAAGGCGGCCCAGCTGAGCGTTCACAATGGCCCTCATGTCGTCCAGCGAGATGGCATCGTTGGGAGCTGGCCTGCATCTGGGTGGGGCCGTAGGTGAGGGCACGATAGACCTGAAGCACAGCTGGCAGGGCAGGGGTGCTGCCATTAGCATTCACGTTGTTGAAGCCAAAGTTCTTGCCGTCTAAGAGGGGCCCTCCAACTCTGACGTTGCCTGCGAAGTAGTAGCGAGACCTGACGTTCTGAAAGACAGCAGTTTCTGTTTCATCCAGGTCCAAGGGGGCTAGTTTATCGAGCAGCTGGGGATAGCTTACAATGAGCTTGTTGCATTTGTAGGTGAAGGACTCTGAGCCATCCACTGTTCCGCGTAGAACGACTGAACCTGAAGTAGGACGTACTGCGCTGGTGACTTGGGCGTTGGTGATGACATTCTCGTCTCCCAGATAGTCCTGGATGCCTTTGTAGATGCTTATACAGCCATTCTTAATCACAAAGCCTGCCCCAGGTTCACTTGTGATCCTCATTATGGCAGGCGAGAGGTTAAGCAAAGCATAGAGGGTGGTCAACCGGTCGTAGTCCCCCAAGCCTCCATTAAAAAGAATAGCCAAGAACACTGAGGCTTTGAGAGGCTCCAGCTGATGCAAAGCGATGAAGTCGCTGAAGGGAACGAGAAGTTCAGATGGCACAGGTGTGGGTACCTTGGCAGTGTTCAGCCAGGGGTAGTTTGCAAGGATGTTGATGAGCCTCAGATAGGCCAGTTGAAAACTGACATCAGGGCTGCTAGTTGAGTTCTGGAGATAGTAGCCTGCGTTGGCCCTGTCAAGTTGAACAGCGTATCTGTTTATATCGTAGCCGGCCAGAGGCAAGGCTGAGCCCTTTCCAGCAAAGCGTTCCACAAATGCAACTGTGTCAAGAGTAAAAGGACCCAGCCCCAAAGCATTGGCGTTGGTCGAGTTGATAAAGACCTGCACACCAGTGTCAAGCCAGTTCACTTGACCTGGGTCGGCCGTGAAGTAGTAAGTGTTGCAGTGTCCACCTATTGAGCTTTCAGATTCGAGCACGACCACGCTGTAGCCAGCATCCTTCAGAAACACTGCAGCTGACATGCCTGAAGCGCCTGCCCCCAATATACAAACGTCTCTGGCCTCATTGATGGAAGCAAGAGCAGTGCTGCTCAGAGCCAAGAACAGCAAGAGGAAGGCAAAGAACTGTGGTGTTGTTGTTGTTTTTGACATTCTTGGTGCAGAAGAAGCTTGCATGAGAGAGATGAGATATGTTGAGTGTGTGTGTTGTTGTTTTTGACTGACTGAAAGCTCGTCTTGCCCCTATAAATGTTGTTCATTCGAGATGAGTGAAGCCAATCAGGCCTGGGAAGGGAAAACCCTGGTATCCATAATGAACAGTAATATTGTTACTATTATTTATTTTCCCCAAGAAAGGTAGTTGGTATGCTCAATTAATCAGCGTAACTGTTTGCACTTGGACGACCAACAGCTGAGATCAGTTTCCTTTGACACTATTGGAATCATGTTGGAATTTGTGCACAAAAGGAAAAGGTCACAAGTGGTCGCTTTTGTTCCTTCTTTGTTTTAATTCATTGAGGGTATTTTGTCTAAATTAAAGCATATTTAACGATAACATATTTTAATTTTAAGATATGTTACACATGCTCAGACAACACAAATTTTTTTCAGTCCACATTCTGTCCCATCCACTTTTGCATCCATTTTCTTTAAAACATTAACATTAATAAAATGTTAGTATTAAATAAAAATTTATTACTAGATGACATTTTTCTTAATTAAATCTATTTTACTAGAAAGCCTTTTAATATGAGGTAGGTCTAAGTTGATTACAGTTGTAACTTTTTTTTTTGAATTCACAACTTGAACTCACTTTATATACACATAATAAAACAACAAAAAACTTTATAAGAATAAATTATTTTTTTTGTTTTCATTTGTCAGAAATAATTAAATAATACCAGAGATTAGGTCAGATCAGTATCAAAAATCAAAAATGAAAACCCTATTCGCTACGAAAACTGTTTAAATGGGCAAGATCCAAATGGAATATATTTGGAAAACACCGTTCCGAACATTTAACCTGGTTTGAGCCATCCAACGGCGCACGGCGATTGGTCAAAAATCTCCTTAGKTMGGMCCCGTAACGGCTACAAACCAAATAAAGGTGGCCGTAGAGCTTCGGGGGGGGGGGGGAGATTGAACTGCAGCCGGCTGGCCATGTTCCTTTCCTTTCTATTTCCACTCCACTTCAACTAATGTTTCAAACCTGAGATCAAAACAGCAAAGCCAAACACCCCCTTGAAGTTTCTCCTCTCTGTGGTACCACCGTGTTTCTTAGCCCCCAAGGAAAAGAACTCTTTGTTCTCACAAAGCGAACCAACAAATTAGTCGTGCTACACAACCCACTTGACTGACTGAGGGGAATCTCTCTCTCACCTTTGGAGAATTCAAACAAGAGAACAAGAAGGCATTAGACAGAATTCTCGCGCCTGCTCATTATGGATAAGGTCGCAGCTGTAGCCGAGCGCATCTCAGGACTTGATGTACTAACCCTTCAATTCCTTTCAACTATATCTCTTCCCCTCTCAATGGCTTAGGTTTTCCTTTGGCCTCTTCTAATCTAATCTAACCTTTGTCTGATGATGCCATCCACAGCTGGACTTGACAAGTTCACCAAACAGAGTTTTGGTGATGGAGGGCGAGATAAAGAAAGTGTCACATGGAAAGCCACAAATGCGCCACTTCTTTCTCTTCAATGATCTTATTGTGTACTGCCGCGCCAAAAGAGGAGGCAAGAAGCTTGAACACAAAGGCCACTTCTCCTTAGGCGAGACCATCCTTGTACCTTTGACTGATCACAAACGTAAAATTCTCCTTGCTTGTTGCTGAACCCCTCACACCTTCACACCTTCACACCTTCACACCCCTCTTGTGCTGCTTACTAAATGCATGCATGGTTTTCTTGTTTTAACATAAAACAGTATATAAACATGCCTTTGAGCTAGTTCGATTAGATGGCAAAAAGAGGAGATACATCCTTGCCTTCAACACAGACAAAGCTCTGACTGAATGGAAAGTGGCAATCGAGAGTTTAATCAATGAACAAATAACAAAACAAAAAGTTGTTTCAGAAGAAAAAGCAGAGAAGCAGAAACAGGTAAATGCTGCCAATTCTTCTTTTGTTTCTTGAAATTTAAATTCCTAACATTAAATGCGTTTCAGCTGGAGGCATTAGAAACAGAGAGGAAAGTGGCTTCTGCTCGAGCAAAGGCACGGAAGCGCGCCTGTGAAGATATTTTTGATGCTGCCTACCAAGGTTATCATCTTAAGCACAAAGACATGCTAAAACCTATGGTCGCTAAGCAATGTACATTGTATTGCTTTTATATGTGTATCGATTCACAGGCAATGTGGAGAAGTTAGAATATTACATATGGCAAGGAGAAGGAGTCAATAGTTACGATTCAGAAGGGTTGACACCCCTGATGAACGCCTCACTTCAGGTTCAACCTTACTGTATATTCGCTTAGCTCACAAGGAAATCTTACCATGAAACGTGAAATCACTTTAGGGTCATCTGGATTGTGTGGTGCTTCTTGCTAAGTACGGCGCAGATGTGGGGCTGACTGATGACCAAAAGCAAACATGCCTGCATAAAGCAGTCTATCATGCTAACAAGGCTCCCATTGTATCATTCCTTCTTGAAAAAGGTAAACATGTTTGCGAAACAACAAAACACGAATTCTCTACTGATTCGTTTGGTTCCTTCTTACCACAGGAGTCCCTGTTAATTTCCGAGAAAGTTTTGGATGTACAGCTTTGCACTATGCTGCAACTTATAGTGATATTGAAACAGTTAGGGTACTTGTTACCCATGGGGCGGATGTAAACGTTGCTGATAATACTGGTACTCTTTTCTCACTCCCGTGAGCGAAATCCTCTCTGTCTGCATTAACAGTGCCTTTTCAAACTTTGACAACGGTAGGAGGCACTCCTTTGCACTATGCATGCAGAGTGGGAAACAAAGATGTGGTTTCGCTTCTGCTTCAGAAGGGGGCTAATTACAAATCCAGGGACAGTGATAAGCTAACTCCAATTTATCAGGTAGTCCTCCCAAGCAAAGTCTTGTTGAATTTGTTGTAACAAAGCCCAAAGCATCATTCGTGTTAACACTTTTATAATGTGCAGGCTTCGTTTTTTGGTCACGCTGAGATTGTAAAAATGCTCCTTCAGAATTATTCACGCGAGTCGCGAAAGGGAAAGGATCAAATCACGTGCGACAATATACAGGTACGTAATGAAAGAAATGGAATTTTCTTCCACAACCTGTACTCATTAATACCATTTTCATTTTATAAGGGAGTCTCCCCATTGCACTGTGCAGCATTAATGGGTCATTTGTCTGTTGTTGAACTTCTCCTTGAATACGACCCTACTGTTAACATCAAAGATAGACAAGGGGTATGTTTATGCTTCTTTACTAGCTCCTTCTATTTATTTTCTTTGTTTCAATCCTTGACTTTATGTAAACAATGAGCGCATCCTAATTGATTCTACTTTAGGCTTCTCCTTTGCATAAAGCCTGTAAGAAAGATCAGCATGCTGTCGCAAAGTTTCTTATAGAAAAGGCAAGTTATCCCCGGTGTTTTTAGAACTGCGTGTTAGGGAAGACATTAACCACTACAAACATCATGAGTGCGCTGATCAACGGTACTTATTATGCCAGGGTGCGGACTTGAATATGACGACAAGCAGCGGTGAATCTCCGCTCCATGTGGCATGTCTTCACTCAGCATCACGCTGTGTTGAATTGATACTCTTACACGGCTGCAATGTTCATGCTCTTGATAATAACAGTACGTTGTATCTTTCAAAGGCAGCAACTTGATCATAACTACGAAGCAGCTTACTTCTTTATACGAATACAGGAAGTAGTGTATTGCACAAGGCAGTAGAGTCGGGAAATTACGATATCGTGGCATGGCTATTAGATGAAAACGTATCGGTGAATCATGCAGATTGCAACGGCAACACTCCTCTGCATATTGCCATCGCAAAGGATCATATGGATATTGGTAATATGATTCATGTCACACTGGCCAGCGCAATCTCCTCAAACTAACCACTAATAAACAAAAAAAATTAGCAAAACTACTCTTGGAGCACGGGGCATCAACAAAAGACTGTTTGCATACCGCAGCACAGTATGACAGAAAAATTTTCGTGAGTTTGCTAGGCGCTATGGGGGCCAACGTCAATGAGTTGAATGCTGATGGAGAAACTCCGCTTCAAATCGCTTACAAAATGGTAGGCCTAAAGTGTAAGCAAAGAATCGGTTGAGTGTAAACTCATTTTTGTTACCCTCTGATTTTATTGTAGGGAAATGCCACCGCAGCTAAGGCCTTGCTGAGAAGGGGCGCTAGCCTCGGAGATTTTGACCCTCTTGCTGATCGCAAACTAAAAGAGATGTTCCTATGTGCCATTTTCGACAGAGTATAAGCCTTTTCTATCCTATGCACAGCCAATGTGCCCATTATTATCCGTGTTGTGTAACTACTTTTGCTCTCATGGTAGGTGCATATTCCTGTAAATGATATGTGTGGTGCCAGAATGTGGGATATCATAGAAAATTTTGCTAATCATGGTAAGGCTTAACGGTTAAACGTATGTTACCTCAGATTACATTTCTGACGAAACCTATGGTTTATCATAGTGGCAACTCTGACCATGCCAGAGGACGACAAGGAGGATTTACAGGTTAACCATGGCTTAGTGACAATGATAATCAGCCAGCCTGAAGGTTTAACTAAATGCATTTCATCTTCACAATACAGGAAGACTGGGCAACGGAGAGCAAAAAAATTTCAAAAAAGCTTGATAAGTTTGAAGAAAATCTGTCTCTTATATTTCCTGATTGGGATACTGAAGATAAGGAACAACTGCAAGAATATTTCTCGTACTATAACGACTCCACTGGGCAAATAGCTGGTGAAAATGGTATTTAAAAACGCTCAAACTCTCCCTCTCCTCAGACTAGCTAACAGATCATGCATTATAGTGGATTATTCAAAGCAGATTACAGAGTTCCCTGTAACGACACCAAAAGTAGAAAATGAAAGAAGACCATCGCAGTATGGTACAACAGACAGCAAGCGCTCCAATACGCAGGGTATGTCAAGCTTCCTATTCACAAATCTTCTTGTCAAATGTTGAAAGCCTCCGTATTATATTAACTCTGTTTATTCTATTTACCCTCGATTGGGTCCAGCGCATTTGCCTGCTCCCATTAGCGATGCTACCACATCCCAAGGTACTGATACTTTACTGCATTTATAATTCATGTACTTGAATACTGACTATGTACTTAGGCACTGCCGCTTCTCGAGTCGAGCAAAATCCACTTGAAGCAGTCACTTCTCCAAGAGGTACTCGTCATCCCTCTTCACAAAGCTCTGTTTTAATTGTAACCTCATACGGCGAATAGCTCCTGTACGCGCTGGGTCTGTCATTGCTCCCCCTCCTGCTCCGCTCGGTGTTCCTAGTACCCCTCCTGCTCCTCCCGGTGCTCCCGCTGGTGCTCCTCCACCCCCAGGTCCACCCGGCGCACCTCCGGCTCCAAACGCTCCTCCTGGTAAGTGTCACGATGCACCTAAAAAGATGAATAATTTTTAACCTGTTGTTTTAGGTCCTGGAGGGCTTCCTCCGCCACCACCTGTAGGTGGACCCAATAGGAAGATGCTCAAGAAACTATTATGGAGGTGAGCTTATGTTGGAATAGCATTGTGCTTGTTATTCATGTTTTGACCTTTCTTACATTCAGGAAAATTCCTACGGCAAAGATTGAAACAGAGTTCTGGTCTGAGGTGAAGACACCATCCGACGGACTCAAACTGAACCAAGATGAAATTGAAAAATTATTCAAACGAGAAGGTAAGTAGTAATGTCACATTATTTGTTTCTACTGTGAAAATTTACTCAACCAATAAAACAACACCAGGTCCACGAAAAGCAGCTAAGCAATTGAAAGATAACGAACAAGTGGATGAAAAAGATGTCATACGTCTTCTTGATCCCACACGCTCTCGAAATATTAGTTAAGACCAACGCTCTCTGCTCCCCCTCCCACATTTTTCCTAATCTATTTTGTTTTTGCTGCAGCCATTGTTGCCAATCGATTGAAGATGCCATTTGTAGAGCTGCGCCAAGCAATCTGGAATTTGGACGATCAAATCCTTTCCGTTGATCGCTTGCAAATTCTTCTCAAAACCATCCCTAATGAAAATGAGGTACAGTCCTTTTGCTCTTAACCCTAGTGCGATTTAATTAATGTAGCGCTTCTTTGTAGGTAGAAATTCTGGCTCAATTTACAGGAGACAAAAACAAGTTGGGGCTTGGGGAGAAATTCTGTATGGAGGTACATTACAAAGGCCATTTCTCTCAGTTCTCTGCTGCGTAATATACTTACTATTAATTCTATTATTATTACTTGCGCAGTTGTTGTCTGTGCCCCGCTTGCGCCCTCGCTTGGAGTGCTTACTTTTCAGAACAGAGTTTTCAGATATTCTACAGGAACTCAAGAACGTACGCTAAGCAAAACCCCTTGCCCATAAGTGAGATTCCATTTTTTTACTTTTTTTATTATATTATAGGACATCTCTAATGTCAGTAACGCCTGTGTAGAAGTCTTACACAATAAGAATTTTAAGGGCATTCTAGGGGTAAGTTGGAGAAAAAAAAACAAACCTTGAATTCGGTTTGCTTCAATCACAACGTGTGTACAATCAGTGTCTGCAAACAACTTATGCCTTAATCCTAAATCCTTAGTGTATCTTGGCGCTTGGTAATTTTCTCAATGCTGGGAGCTTTGTCGGAGATGCTGAAGGTTTCACGATTGACTCACTCTTGAAGGTATTACTTCATTCTCTCTCACAAGTTCCTTGCTTCTAACTTGCTCGTACTGTGTGGTGTGGCTACAGTTAACGGATGTGACCTCCACCAAGGGATCTACCTTCAGTTTGTTAGATTATGTGATCCAATTAGTGATGGAGCAAAAGCCTGAGTACCTTAATTTCACTCGCGAGTTCAAGCACGTCTCTCTTGCTGCACAAGGTAACACCCCTAGCCCCAATGCCATAAACAACGTCACAAACATAGGATCCTGTGTTAAATGGTCAAGACATTTTTACTACGTTAATGCTTTTTTACTAATCTCTCTTCGCTTCTGATCGTACAGATCGCATAACGCTGATACCATCGACCCTCCAGACATTGAATGCTGGAGTGACCAAAGCAGGCGAAGAATTGGAGCTCGTATGGGAAGAAGACCCCTTCAAGCGCGTCTTTCCCATATCCTTTTTTTTAGTTACATTTTTTTCCCCCTTTTGTACAAGACTTTCTTTGTCTCTTTATTTTTTCTTTCATTCTTTCTCCCTGTTCAGTTTAGTACCTTAACAATTACTTAAACCTTTTATACTGAATCGAAGAAAGAGATATTGGCATTAAAGGAGCCCGTCTTAGCGTACCAAAATAACTATGTTTCTTTGCTTAAGTCCTTTGCTGAGGATCCGAAGATGCCCATTGTTGATTTCTTCAAAACCATTCATAAGTTTACCACAATATTCCAGGTTAACCTCTCCACCTTTTTTCGCTGTTGCTTTTTTGCCTTTTTGCCTTTTTGCTACCTTCAAGCATTGGCAGTTTTTTCTTTTCTGTTTCCTTTTTTTCTTTCTCGCACGAC